>BQNB010031721.1:19145-31263 GCA_026074375.1 Tanacetum coccineum | reverse complement strand
ACATGCCCATGCCTCTAATGCCAACAATGGCCTGCACAAAGCCCCAAAAGTCACTGCAACCCTCTCTTGCTCCCGCTCTAAACTCCTAAGCCTATACCTCTGCGAAAAGATCTCGTCTCTAACCGCTCATGACCTAGTATATAGCTCTCTCACATCCCTATCAATATCCGCAAACAAGGTAGGTGGTAACGCATCCAAACGCTGAGTGTGATCATGGAGTATCCTCTCATAAAGCTCTAACTGCGCCCCTACCTCTATAAACTGATCCTCATCTACCGATATGGTGGCTGATGGGGTAGCCACTAGCGAAGCTATAGGTGATGGAACTACTGGGGATGATGGTGAAACTGGTAAGAAACCAAGCGACCACTCAGGAGATGGCGGTGTCTAAACAGGTGCAACTGGTGGTGCATAAGTCGGAATGTCAGTATAAACCCTGCCATCCTCGGGATCTACCCATGTAACAAGGGTGGGTTGTCTAAATGCAGATACCCTCTCTACTTCCTCCTGCTCTGGCACAGACCTAGAGTTGTGCCCTACCTTATACGTACTAGGTGCTATATCCTCAGTCGACTCAAGGGCACAACTGCCTAGCCGCCCCGTATCCAAGACCTAACGGCTCGCTCACAGTTGTATCAACAACCGAAACTGCCTGCTGCTGACCCTCAGGTGTAGCTTCCTCCTCCTCCATACCAGGACCCTCGTCCTCTGAACCCTAACCCTCGTCATCTAAACCCTGTCCCTCGTTATCTAAATCCTTACCCTCGTCATCTAAATCCTGACCCTCTTTCTCGTCTCGCATCCCGAAACTTCATTTCTTCTCAGTATTCCTCTCCCTAAACTCGCATCCCTCACTATCAGTATCTAATATTAGCTCAGATGTACCTCGGTACCTCTTCCGTACTGGAAGGGTCGGAGACGATGATGATGATGTCTCGTAAGAGGATCTATACATCTTATGGAAGGAAGATGGGGACAAAGCAGCTGCCTCCACTATTCGGGCTGACATGCTCGGGGATAAGGTCGATTAAGTACGCACGACCATACGTGCGGTCCTACGGTGGAATGAAACTGTGTTTTTTTGGGGTGTTTTTGTGGGGTAGGTGAAACATAAGTAAGTGGGATGATCGGGGGTACAATGGTGCTGGTGGATCCGTGAATTCTGGATAAGGGGATGAAAGCGAGTCCTAGTTACCTGACGGCTTAGAAAAGCCTCAATTCTCTAATCATATAGGGGTACTCTAGAACCTAATGGTTGCGACTCCTCTGCATCTAAGGGAAGCATCCTTAGGTCTGACCCAAGATCTGTAGAACTAAAGTGCCTGCCTAACCAGTACATATGGGTTCAGCATGGTAATGGGACGGGAACTCAGGAGCTTGAGCTTCGTCAGCTGGGTGTTAGTCTCCGAATTGCAACTATAAGTGGGATGAATAACATGTGATAACACGTAAAGGTTTAGTAATCTTTACAAATATATCATTACTCAAATTACTAGGTCACAATGCTTTACATATATATAATCAAACATAACTTGTGAAATTAGGGGTTCGTTTACCCGTATATTTAATATATATATAATATATATATTATATATATATATCTATATATATTATACTTATTATATATTATCTATCAAATACACAAGATGTATGAACGGCAAATAAGCACAAACAAGGTTCTATACAGAATAAGCACTTCAAAGCATCATACAATACCTCAACATATCTACTAAGAGCACACCCTTAATCAGTATCGCTACCAATCAACATACTAACCAAGGTCGCAGGGCCATATATGCAAAATAAACAACATATCTACCAAGACACATCCTCAACTAATGTCGCTACCTGCGACATATCTACCTAGACTTTCAGGGCATCATGCAATACGATTATGGCATCATGACAAGCACTAGGCAATCAACAATACTCTAGATCCCAACACTCGCAAGTGTTCTCATATCACATCACTACACTAAAGTACGTATTACCCAATACGTATGTTTGAGGTCAAATCATTTTCAGGTGGTCATATCATTCACACATCCTTCCCTTCCTCTGACATAGCTTAAGAAAACTACCCCCATCATTTCATGGTCCTTTGTAAATTAAGCATAGTTTATCAGGCTATGCGTAATTTAGGAGATACCATGAATTGCTCGGGCTAATTAAACTTTTGCCTATGTTCGGGAAGGTTTACAAAAATTCTGTTGGTTATAGTTGCGTTTTCTTTTTATTTAAAAAAAGCATTCTCTATAACCTGGCTTTGATTACCAATCTGTCACACCTCGTCAGCGGCGGAAACACAGGAATGCAACATAATGATTCACATTGCACAAGATACAAGATCATACCATACATTGTTTGCAAAAGTTTGTTTACAAAGTTTACAATTTCGCGACCTTGGAAAAAGTCAAACAGTTGTCCTTCAATAAACTCCCAAATGTACTCATCTTTGATCCCCAATACTTCACATTTACCTTTGTTAATAACACACCTGAAAATGATATTCGAAAACGTCAACAATAATGTTGGTGAACTCGTAGGTTTGATTCAAAACCCAGTCGCTGTGCTAATATCTCAAACAGTTTTATGCTATATGAGAGTGAATATATGCAGAACAATCACAAACTCATGACTTAGCATCCTTGCTAATCATGTACCAAGACCTAGCATCCCCGCTAGTCTTATCACCAGCATGTACCAACGCTCTTAAGGTCGCAACCCCGAATGACATACATCACCTAAAGCCTACCAGCTAGGGCTATATTTAGGGCGAAGAACCATACATAATATCGTACAAACACATATCATTCATATAGCAGTCATAAGCACATCAATTGTCCCAAAAACAAAACCACATTTTGCACAGTTTAAAAAACAGTTCAAAACACATTTGAGTATCGTTTTCTTTAATGAAAAAGATTTAAAAAGTGAGGCTACGAGAACTCACCTCAACAGATGATAATAACCGCACAGATAATCTCAACACAACGAACCAAACAATCTTCTACTCAAGCACCAATTTTTTTTTGCGTTAAAAAAACTCCATCAACGAACAACCGGTACCAGCCACGACATAACATTAATTTCACCTTATTAACATTTGCACAAAATTACCTTATTGTACAAGCGTTCGTCTTTACTCACACAGAATCCTCATTCTTTTTAGAAAAATATTTATTCTCATTACAAAACTTGTATTCTCATTACAAACCTTTATTCTCGTTACAAACGTTTTGGTATTATGGTTGTGTGGTACTTAAGTAAAACAACTCAATGCACTTGGGCTAAGTGCGACATCGACACCGAATACTCAAAACATATCCAACAACTAAAACGAAACTACTGACCAAACGGTCTAAGAGAATTCGATGAGAAATAAGTGAGAATTCAAGGATTGAAAAAAACGAATTAACATCTTCGTATTAGATATGATACACATATTTACATATATTTAAAATATATAAATGTAATAATTAAAAATAATATTTTTTATTATTTTCGTCTTCTTATCGGGCTAGAAGGGGAGGGAGGGGTAAATGTAAAAATTCATTGTCTTAGTACGTCCATGTTCAATTCGTTTTAACCCTAACACTTAACATTTGCAAAAGTCGTCTTTTTGACACTTTAGGTTGAGTCGACACCAAATAATTATTCCAGATTATTTCTAGTGTGACACGACAACACAAAAGCATACTAGTCTTCCTTATTGCATCACCCTACGTGGGACTAGTCTCCGAAGAAAAAATGTAGATGTTGGTCCCAAAAGCAACCGACTTCTGTGAGGCTTGTTTTTGTGTGCAATATTAATTAATGTATTTTTGTGGTGTATTTTTTTTTTTGTCGATCTTCTTATTACACCAAGTTGGTCACATGTAGATCTCAGAAGAGAAAAAGTTGATGTGACAAGGAAAATGTCGGTCTCTTGGACTCCTTATTGCGCTTAGTCTAACAATCGCACAATTAAAGTTTTCATTTCAACCGCACACGACGCTATTTAACATTACTAATATCTAAAACACTATATAAACTAAACGTATTTGCAATATATCCATTCAATGTCTTTTCAAACCGAAGGCATTGAATTTAGGGTAAAGGCTATAGAATACCAACGTACTTTTCAAAATTTACCGTAATGAACAACTTACGTTTTTATTATCGATACCACCAACTTATATTCAAATTTTGTTTCAACTTGAAAAAAAAGTTTGTAACGTTAGTTATTATGTGGCAACGTTAGTCTATTTAGCTAACGATCGTTTGAGGAAGTTGCAAAAATCGTCCATGTGGTTTTCATATTTTTTTTTTTCAAAATTTTTTTCTTTCATTCGAAAATTTTTATCGAAACTAATTTTTTTTCTAAAAAATTTTTCGAAATTTTTTTTACACATTTTTATAAAAAAAAATTCGAAATTTTTTTTATACACATAAAGATTTTTACACACAATTTTTATGTGTAAAATTTTTTTCGAATTTTTTTTATAAAAATGTGTATAAATTTTTTTTTTCCAAAAAAATGGTTCGAAAAAAGAAGTTTCGATAAAAAATTTTGAAAATATTTTTTTCAAAAAAAATGATTCGAAATAATTTTTTTCAAAAAAAATGATTCGAAATAATTTTTTTTCAAAAAAAAAATATGAGAACCACAGGGACGATTTTTGCAACTTCCTCAAACGATCGTTAGCTAAATGGACTAACGTTGCCACATAATAACTAACGGTACAAATGTTTTGTTCAAGTTGAAACAAAATTTGAATGTAAGTTGGTGGTATCGATAATTAAAAAGTAAGTTATTCATTACGATAAATTTTAGAAAATACGTTGATATTCTATAGCCTTTACCCTTTAACTTACGTCATCCGTAAACCATTTTCCAATTGGATGGAAACATATTCAATCGGATGGAAACATTTTTTAATCTATTTAGATGGGCCCTTTTTTTAACTTTTAGGGTTGAGTAAGATTTTGTATGAAAAATACATTACAAAATATGCATATTATAAATCCTTATTATAAATACTATCAAAGTCGATAAAAAACGACGGTGTATTACAGCTTGGCTCATAATGTTTTTTTTCCCATCGTTTCTATCAGGCCGCCTTTTAACCACGCTGTAGATATTGAACATACAATGAAACTTGCGCCAAATATAATATGAAAGGCCAAATATTAAACGCACAAAGCCCACAAACCCAAAAAGGCTATTGAAAAAACTTAATTGCCTTTGACAAAACAGCATCACCCATTGTACGTTTTCCATATTTCTCATCAAACCTAATAATGCAAAACATACCGTCCCGCTGCAACGCGCGGGTTACTCGACTTGTTAAATAATAGGGTTGGTCATGACCCATTCTAGCCACAATGTGGCTCCGCCCCCGAAGGCGATGAACCTATTCTCAAATTACACAAGACTACCCATAATGGGTATGAGTTAGATTCCGTAAACCCTTGTTTATTTTCCACTACTTAATACTAAAGATAGATGAATGATAACAAATGATAACATGTTATTGATTTATGATATGTTTTGTAAACTGGATTGTTTGTCGTGATATGAGGTTCTTTATCTATATTTTGTCTCATTTTAGATCTTTTAAAGTTTTATGGATGCTGGTTGACAAAGTATGGTTATTATGAATTAACATATCCAATGCAAGTTTGATGACTTTAAAAGCCTGTTTTTATGATTAAACACAGTGTTGCAAAACAAGGTCTACTAAGCCGATTAATCGCCGATTAGACACTACAAGGCCACCAATCTTGCCGATTAATGTAACCGGGTCAAACAAATAGGTCAACGGTGGTCAACGATAGTCAAACTTGCCGGAAACCTTCTAATCTTGTCGGAAGTACCTAAAACTCATCGTAAACTTGTTTAGATCACTTATATTAGCTGTTTAAATCTATTACAAGTTGTTTTTTAGAAAAAAATTGCCAATAATATCTAAAACTCGACGGAAATACACAAAACTTGCTGGAAATACCCAAATTTTGCCAAAATGCCAATTGGATTAATCGTCGATTAATCCCGCATTGACCGATTACAAGCTACAAGGTGGTCGACCGTCCGGCTAACGATTCACGATTTTTGCAACCTTGATTAAACATATTAAAAGAAGACTTTTTTGCATTTGAAACATTTTCTTTTATTACAAAAGTATTACACATAACTCGATGCATCGTATATGTCTTAAGGAATAAGAATTAGGGTTAAAGTTACAGATACGCAATATACTTTTTTCAAAAGTAACAATATACGTAATCAACTAAATATATTACTAGTATTCTCAAAGTACATTCAAATTTTGTTCAATATACGTAATATGACCGGGTATATGACTTGTTTGATCGGTTACCACTAAGAAAATTTACAGTTTTGGTCTTTGTGGTTTGCGTCGACTTTCACCGTTAGTCATTTGACTTTTTCACTTTTTTTACTTTTTTTTCATTTATTCGTACAATTTTTTGTTTTTCCTTTTTTACCACTTATTCATACACTATTTTTATTTACACGTATTACACTTTTTTTACACATTATTTTTTTTACACTTGTTACACTTTTTTAACGCTAATTTTTTCTTACTTTTTTCATTCTTTCATACACTATTTTTTTTACCACTTCACTAATTTTTTTTGAAATTTATTATACTTATACTTTAACGCAACTTTAGAAAAAAAAAACTCTTTTTAGGAAAAAAAATTCTAAACGCTACGTTAAACTTTTTTTAATACTAGTGCCCTCATATGACTTAAAATTTTGTTCATTAAACACACCTGTGTAGCTTTTATTTCTTAAAATTATTTTTTTTCTAAACGTCGCGTTTAAGTATAAGTATAATAAGCGTAAAGGTGAAGAAACAAAATTATCACTTTGAAAATAAAAGAAAAAAAATAGAAAAAAAATAAAAAACTTGTATAAAAAATGAAAAAAAAGTAAAAAAAATTTCTAAACATTGTGTTAAAGTATATGTATAATAAGTGTAAAAGTGACCATTCGTGTAATTTTTCTAAGTGGAAACCGTTAAATTGGTAACATACCGGTCATATTACATACATTGTTTGAAATTTTGATAAGAAAAAGGAAAAAAACAAAAAAATTGTATGAATAAATGACAAAAAAGTAAAAAAAAGTTATAAGTGGAAAAAAAAGTAAGGGACTAAAAGTGAAAGTTAACGCAAATCACAGCGACCATTACCATAACCTTTCTAATTGAAAAAAAAATCAACGGACTAACGGTGAAAGTCAACGCAAACCACAAAGACCAAAACTGTAACTTTTCCTAATGATAACAGATAAACAAGTCACATACCCGGTCATATTACGTATATTGAACAAAATTTGAAAGTTAATTAGCGACGTTCAGCCATAAAATTAGCTAATTACGTATATCGGTCTTTTTAAAAATGTATCTTGCATATATACAGTTTTAATTACTATTACTTTGCTTATACACTAGCTTTGTATGCAACAAAAAAATTATGTTACATTTCAATTTATAATGTTTTCTTTTATGAAATATTAGTCGGGGTCTACCTCGAAGCAGTTTTTTTACCTTCGAGTGTTTCCAAAGATAGGAGTATGATATATCTACATCACACCTCCCTTATGTTTTTTATGAAATTACCACCAAATAGTTTAGTGGTAAGGTCATTGGTTTCCTCATAAAGGGTTAAGAGTTCGAACCTTGCTAGATGTGTAATTTGAAAGTGGTCAAAGAAATGTCGAAAATGGCCCCATGATTACCCCGTGACAATGTCGGAGCTCAAATATATGTTGTGGGATGGCCAAAAATGTACTCCCTCCTTCTCAAAATAATTGTCCTCCGGCAAAAAACACACAGTTTAAGAAAACATAATCACTACTGCATTCTCTCTTTTACTTTTTTGCAAAATGACAATTTTACCCTTATAGAATTAATTAAAGCTTTGAATAAAGTTTGTAATTTTTAGTATCATAAGGTGCAATATAGTAAACTTTTCGCATTACTCACAACTATATTTGAAAGAGGACAATAATTTTGAGATAACCCAAAATGAAAAAAGAGACTATTAATTTGAAACGGAGAGATTAAATCTCACGATTTAGAAGGGCAACATATGTAATATATATTTTTCATTAGTAAAATGCAACAAAAGTACACTAGAGGACAAAATTGTATTTGGGGCCACAACCCTTTCATCTCCTTTCATAGCTCCGCTCATGCCTGATGAGGCCACGTATAATTGGGTTAGAAAAAACTTGCACTTTTCGAGTAACTTGAAAGTTGAAAATCTCATCAGTTTAATGTTGTTTTCTTTTTTATGTTGGTTTTCAGTTTGTAGTTTTGAGAAGAAACAAAAATTTGTATTCAGGCATCAGGCTTGTATAAAGTACGAGAAAATAGATAGAAAAACTGTGATTTGAGTATGTCCTTATTATAGTATTAAAAATAATTGTAATAAGGGTTGGATTTTGGTTCGAGATATGTTTGCTTTATAAAATATTATAAATCACAAAAACTATAGATAAGTAGCATATACAACTTATTGATTTTTAAAGCGAGGAGTGATTTACACATTCTCATATTTAATTGACACACTTTAAAACATGCATTAAACAGTTGTACTGTAAATATAAACTGATTTACCTGTTTGTACATTAAAGTGTTTCAATCAAATTTGTGAGTGTGTCAAATACTTCTCTGTTGGGATTAAAAAACTTCATAATGATCTTAGAGTCACTGTTGCTCAGGTGTGTGTTATTACTGCTAAGCATAAATTAATGTTGTTAGTAATCTTTATGAAAAAGATGCTAAATAGTCAGTACTGCTAGTTACTACTGCTAGTGTATATTAGTGCTGTCAGTTACTACTGCTAGTAATGTTAGTACTGCTAGAGTAAATATAGTACTGCTAGAGTAAAGTTAGTACTGCTAGTGTAACTTAGTATTGCTGATGAAGAATAAAGAAAATATTCTAAGTAGTTAATGCTGCTTGTACTTGGTTAGTGCTGTTGGTGCAAAGTTACAACTGCTTATTCAGAGTTAATGCTGCTGGTACAAAGTTACAACTGCTGAAAGGTTACAACTGCGCAAGGATTAAGACAACTGAAAAGATAAAGATTGATTGGAGATCAAGAATACTTACGTGGTAAGTATGAGTTATCTATAGAAAGGATCTTAGTGAATATCTTAAATTTTTATAATATATTGTAAATCAACTAAGACTCTTTAGTGTATAAAAGGAGGTCCTAGGGCATAGAGATAGATATCATTTTTTCATTGTTTTGTCAATCTATTTGTAGCTTCAAGATTTTGTAAACCATAACACTATTAAGAGTGTTCGTATTATATTGAGGCTGAAAGTTTGGTTAACTTTTTGTTATTAATCTTATTCATTATTGTTTCATTGAAATTCTTCTTAGTATCATTGACTAGATTCCGCATAGACTTTGATATTCACAATCAAAGTTTCTATCATAGTTGTTTTGAATTTATTCAATATAACTTAGGCTTATACAAGCTAAGCAAGATCTATTCTATTGAGATCAACAAGTGGTATCAGAGCTTGTGAGAAGCTTTGAATAAGAAGAAACTTTACTACACACAAGATCTACATTTTCAAGAAGCAATGGATTCTCAAACTACTCAAACCATCAAGCTACCCGTACTCCAACCTGGTGAGTATGATCTCTGAAAGATGAGGTAATGGTAATGCATTGATTACACTCTATGGGAGATCATAGAAAATAGTAATGCACCCATAGTAACAAAAACTGTTGATGGTAAGGAGATTGTTATCCCTCCTACAAGTTTTGAAAAGAAGGCACAAAGAAGGGCATAGTTGAAGGCAAGAAGCACTTTGTTAATGGCCTTACCTAATGAGCATCAATTAAAGTTCAACTCATACAAGGATGCTAAGACCCTGATGCAGGCTATTGAGAACAGATTTGGAGGTAATACTGCTACAAAGAAAACTCAAAAAAATCTTCTAAAGCAGCAGTATGAAAACTTTGCTGCATCCAGTACAGAAATGATTGAGCAAACTTATAAAAGGCTTCAAAAACTAATTAGTCAACTGGAGATGCATGGTGAAGTCATCCCTCAAGAAGACATCAATCAGAAGTTCTTAAGAAGTTTGTCACAAGAATAGACTATGCATACTATTGTGTGGAGGAACAAACCAGAGATTGAAATATTGAGTTTGGATGACCTCTTTAACAATCTGAAGGCTTATGAATCAAAGGTCAAGGGGACATCTAGCTCAACCACAAACTCACACAATGTAGCCTTTCTGTCCTCAAGCAGCACTAACAGTGCAACTAGAGTAGTTAATATTGCTTAGGGTTAATACTGCTAGCACTCAGGATGCTGCTGATAGCTCAACAACTGTTGAAAATTTAAGTGATGTTGTGATTTATTCCTTCTTTGCTAGCCAACCAAGTACTCCACAGCTTGATAATGAATATCTACAACAAATCTATCCCAATGATCTAGAAGAGATGGACTTGAGGTGGAACATTGCTATGCTGACTATGAGGGCAAGAAGATTCCTGAAAAATACTGGAAGGAAGCTGGATATGGCCAACAAAGAAAGAATTGGGTTTGACAAGTCCAAGGTGGAGTGTTTCAACTGCCACAAGAGAGGACACTTTGCAAGGGAATGCAGGGCACCCAGGAATCAAGACAGCAGGAACAGGGAGCCTACCAGAAGGACTGTGCCAGTTGAGGAAACTACTTCAAATGCCTTAGTGTCTCAGTGTGATGGCTTTGGCTATGATTGGAGTGACCAAGCAGAAGAAGGTCCAACCAATTTTGCTCTCATGGCTTATTCTTCAACAAGTTCAAGTTCTTCTACAAACTCTGAGGTATCTAATGACTCAAATTGTTGTTCATCTTGTTTAGAATGTGTAAAAGATCTAAAAGAACAAAATGAACAATTAGTTAAAGACTTAAGAACAGCTAGGATAAGTGTTGTCTCTTATAAAACTGGTTTAGAATCTGTAGAAGCTAGACTGTTAGTCTTTAAGAAAAATGAGTCTGTGTATGAGGAAGATATAAAACTCTTAAAACGTGAAATCTATTTAAGAGATTTAGATATTACAGAGCTTAAAAGGAAGTTAGAGTTGGCTACAAAAGAAAAAGATGAGGTTCAACTTACAGTACAAAAATTTGAAAATTCATCAAAAAACCTAAGTAAACTTCTAGACAGACAGATAATGGATAAGTGTAAAACAGGATTAGGGTATAATGCTGTCCCACCTCCCTATACTGGGAATTTTATGCCACCAAAATCTGATTTAGTTTATCCTAGTCTAGATGATTTTGTTGATGTGAATGAGTCTGTTAGTAAGCCTATAGTTGAAAAGCCTACTGTTGAGACTAATGAACCTAAGACTGCTAGGTAAGAAAATAAAGCCCCAATTATTAAGGAATGGATATCTAATAGTGATGAAGAAAATATGCCTAAGGTTAAAATAGTTGAGATGTTTAATAAACCTAGTTTTGCTAAGATAAACTTTGTTAAGTCTACTGAGCAAGTAAAATCTCCTAGGAAAACATCAGTTGATAAAAATAGGCAAAACACACCTAGTCCTAGAGGAAACACGAGAAGCTAGAACCAACAGATGTCTCAAAAATTAAGGAGTAATTTTGAGATGTTCAACAAAGCTTGTCATGTGTGTGGTAGTTTTGATCATTTGAAGAATGATTGCAATAACTGGTATAATAATGGAAGATTTCCAAAACCAGTTTGGATCAATGTTCAAAGGGTAAATGATTGAATGCTTTTTAAACTATATATATAATATATATAATAAAATATATATAATCTAAAAAAAACTACAATAATCAATAAAACCGAGAAGTAGTATAGAATGTTCCCGGGTCGTTTATCCCCAACGAGGCTGTGCTGGAGAATCGATACAGTCGGAAAATTGGAGTTTGAATGGGATTGATGATTTGAGAGAGTAGGAAGCTAAATTAATCACTAACAAACAAAAACAATTGAGAAAAACCTAAAATTATGAAATTAAGCTGAAAAACGAGAGCAGGAATCCCGAACAAAGGGTCAAAAACCTAAAATCTTCAAAATTAACCCTACAAAGAAATTTTTACTTCTAAACTACTCTAGGG
>BQNB010031721.1:984-17370 GCA_026074375.1 Tanacetum coccineum | reverse complement strand
GTTCCCCCACCACCTCCAATTTAAGAATGTGGATCAATGGACATCACTCTAACCCTTTCACTAATTACTCTACTTGATGTTTAATCTAATACTCCATCACCCTCTCCACCTCTCTTTAGTCATCCCATTCCTTGGAACCTTCTTGAAGTTCATGGAGATTCATGCTTGTGTTGCATTCACAACCGTACTCTTATCTTTGAATTGAGAGATGAACTCTAATACATGTTTTCTTACATAGAACACATGCTCTCACAACCTCCACCACCCAATTCACCACTACCACCATCACTTTCACCAAACTAAACATACACCATGTTTAGCCATTTTCAAATAATTGGCAACCAAACTTTTTGCAAGCAAGTCCTATGGAATTCTATGAATGTTAGGATCTTTGTAGTTTAATTTTATGTATGTTGTATTATTATGCCTTAAGCATAATATTTCCTTTTAATTCATGCTAGTTGTATGATTGTGTGTTACATACAACTCTTATGTTGAATGAATGGATTTTTATGCCTTTAAAATGTGATTGGTAACATTGTTGGTTGTCTCCTATATAAATATATAGTTGAGTTTCTTTGATTGATGGTTGGCTAATTATTATTGTCACATTGTTTAAATATTTTTCATGACATTGCTATATGTTAGAAACATTGGTGTTGTTCTTCTAACTTGTTTTTGTAGCAAAGTCACCATAGCTCGATTCCTTGGTGCCCTCGAACAAAAAGGAGTACACATCAAGGGGGAGCGATTGTACCGTCAATTTTACACGTAATCATCGACGAAGCCTTTTTGATTCTACAAAAAGGGGGAGAAATGGAAATAAAACTCACTAAATACTTGCTTAAAAATAATTTTACATTTTATGAGTTTAGATTTTGTAATCATCAAAAAAGAGGAATTGTTGAATAATAATGCCTAAAAACGTTATTAATATTTTTTGAACTCTCTATGTTTTGATAATCACAAAATGTAAAAACGCTCAATGTAAAATTAAACGTAAACAAGTAATTAGTAGTAAATATTCATTTCGAAAATTTAATCACTTAAAGGTATGAACAAATAAATGTTTAATTCATTTTATGATCAAAGGAATTTTTATTCAACCTCACATATTTTTATAAAATGTTACAAACATTTTTATAACTTTTACAAAATATTTTTTACATTTAAAAGAAATATTTTATTCAAAATAAATATTTTAAATTTAAATTTTCTACCTAAAAACGGCTAGAAATCTTCCAGAAAACATCTCCCCTAGAAAAGACAAAAAAGGGAGCGTCCAGGCCTGGGCGGCCCCCTTAGTGATAAGGGGGTCGGCCTAGGAGCTAAGGGGGCCGGCCAAGCCAAAATGCTCCCAGCTTTGCCTATAAATACTGGACTGTTCTTCACTGATTTTCTCACATTTTGCACTCATTATTTTCTGTCTAAAATTAGTTCATACATCACCCACAATCATTTGATCATTTAATCTTAAGCTTTTATTTTCAAGTGATTCAAGCTTAAATCCTCAAGTGTAAGAGAAGAATACTTCATATCATCAAGTCAAGAAGTATTATAAGTTTTTTAGTTTATGGTTTTTGTTAAAGTTGTATTAAACTGTAAATCATTGTGTATAATGTTAAGGTGTGAATTTGTTAGTTGTTTTAATAGGTAGATTATGGAGATTATTGAAAGTATTATTAGATCGTTGGTGAACAAAGTAAGGAGTTTTAGATTGGTGTGAGTTCGTGGTAGTTTCTTGGTGATGTGAAGTAGTGCGTTTAGTATTTTAGTCCTCAAAATACAAAAGGTGTGGTAGATATGGTATTTAGGGCTAAGATTAGAACTCGACCAATTTTCGCTTAGTTTTGAAAAATTGGTGTAAGCTAAGTTTTTGTATGATTACCCTCCGCCTAAAGGGAGTTATTGTTACATGGGATAGGGGGGGGGGGGTAGGAGGAGAACTCTCTCGGGGTGGGGGGGGGGTGAGCGGGTAGGGGGGGGGGGGGAGGGGGGATGAGTTGGTGGGTGGGGGTGTTGGGGGGGTGTGGGGGGGTGGCTGGCGGCGGGGGGGTGGAGGGGTGGTGTAGGGGTATAGTGGCGTGTTTGGTGGGGTGGGTTTTGTGGGGCTTTTGAATATTGATGTGTTTATCAGGTGTGGTGCTTGGATCAGAGTGGGTTTCTTGGGCCCTAGCGCCACGACATGAAAGTCGCTGGTGTGGTTTGTGGTTTTTGATTGTGTTCTAACTCTGATCGCAACTCTGATTGTGTTGTCTTATGTCATGAGTATATAGTTATATCTTTTCATTTATTTACAGCTATTACGCGATGATATACTGTATATGATATGACTTATGAGCGTGTGGGGTCGATGCGACGTTATTGTATGGCGGGAGTCACGGTTGATAGATCTTAGTTCGATATTCACAGGTGATAGAGTTTTTCTCGGGTGTGGGAGGGAGTGTATATACTAAGGTGACAGAGATGGGTGGTAGTATATGCGTTGACGAGTTGCAGCAGGGCTCTGAGATTAGACGAGTATTCGGCAAGCTTGAGTTCAACCAGGCGGTCCGATGTGGGCTATGGTTATTTATTGTCCGGTGTCTACTCACTTGTACTCTGCGAGATGCGTACTGGTATGCTAACATATAGAGGCGATCGCACAATGGGTGGAAGGGTCTGTGAATATTTTAACTAACATATCTGGGGTGTAGTCTGTCAAAGCTAGTTCAGTGCGTGTGGGGGGGTCGCCGCTCCTTCTAGTGTTCCTCAATGTAGTGTTTTCAGTGAATTCGATGGTCACCGCGAGAGGTGGATCGAGTATTTAAGTGGCGTATAGATATAGACATCGCTTGGGGTGGCGATGAATGCGAGTCTAGTAGGAGATTGTTTGAATAGAAGAACTATAGAGTGAAAAGAGCTATTGCAACGGGCCATCGCACTTTTCGTGGAGAGGCGACTTGTTATGTGTGTTGAGAGGGGGGGGTGGGGGTGGGGGGTGGGGGGGGGGGGGGGGGGGGGGGGGGGGGGTGGTATGGAAGGGGATTGGGGAGTAGCGATGTAGAGAGTTATAGAGCGAAGCGGTTAGAAATGGGACTTATAGTCACAAACTGATTGTAGCGGATGCTTGTCAGCATATTAATCATGATGGTTTGATTTTCCCACCGATTGCCGGTAATCCTATGGAATATATGATAGATGATTGGTAGTTCCTTTGAAGGTGGGACTGGATGAAGGAGAACCGTCGATAACTTTAGCGAAAGTGTAAACTGGAGTTCCGAAGAAGAATGAATGAAGGAGGTAATAGCCGCTCGTAACAAAGGATAAAAGTCGCAAGTGTTAATCTTCTTATAGATCGCGAGGGGGCTGAATTTGGGAAAGAGACAATGGTCTTATCTAGTACCTTACGGTAGTATGATGTAGAATTCGTGAGTGGTGGAGCGGTATGCATGCAGTTGCTGTCTTGAAGATGTTGATGACGAGGTCCTGCTTTGTTCTTGAGAGATATTGGAGATCGTGTAGCAGGGGGTTATTCTAGTAGGAGGGGGACGAGGAGCTATCTATAGGTATGTAACATTTGAGGGGTTGTCTGGCGTCGTTCTATGTCGGATGTAATACGTGACTCGTTATTGATGTGTGTGAGCAGGACTGGACTAGCGATACACAGGGCGGTTAGGTGGGTTGTTGGGGTGGGGGGGGTGGGGTGGGTTGGTATGGGAGGTGAAGATATAGGGGGAGGGGAGGGTATATTTTTCTCTAGTGTTGTGGGAGATAGGGTAGAGAGGAGTGTGTGTCGTGATATATATTATCGAGAAAGAATTTGGGTGGATGCACGATTGGAGAGTGAGGGGTGCGTGTGCAGGTTGGAGGGGCGGGGGAGGGAGGTAGAGGTGGGTGGGAGGGCGGTTGCGTGTGGGGGGGTAGGTGAGGGGGGGGGGGTAGGGGGGGGGGGGTGGGTAGGAGAGTGTTTAGCGTGAGTGGTAGGTGGGTATGGGGGTTTGTGGATTTATGGTGGCTTAATAGTGAGTTCAGAGGAGTAAAGTGGAGTGAGAGTCGGCAGTTTGTAGATTGAAATGAGTAAGGGAATTGTGAATTACATGACATAAAACGACAACAGAACTCAAGTATTTAGGTACTTTGTACGGATGGTAGTGGCGGTTTGATGGTGCTATTAATACTACACACACACACAGACAGCAAGGATGCATCCTATTTTCTAATGTCATTTGGCGCTCATCGCACTCCTACAACTATGCTGCGGGGAAGTAGCTAGCGCTTGGACACTGCTGTGAGTATAGGCGGCGGTGGTAGACGGACATCTGAGACTTGAATAGACACCAAAATTCCCATTATTATCTACACAATGAAGGGGTGGGGTATCTTAAGAGAGCGGAGGGCTCTCGAGCAAGACAGTCTGAGCCTTTTCGCCGGAGAATGTATGGACGGTACGGAAGCTAAATACCGGATTCTTCACAAGGTAGAATCAACCCAACAACACTACACTTGATTTACAATGATGATGAATACAACTACAACTACTAAATAATGTACAAGATTCAGCAATGTGAACTTGAAGATGCTATGGAGATGCGAAACAAGATTCTTGGAACTTGATCGTCTCAAAGGGGTGTTTGATAATTTCTTCTTTGAAGAGAATTACCTACAAAATACTAAATAAAACTATGCAAGAATAGAGAGAATGATTAGTAGATTAGAGGATTTCAAGTTAGAAAGAGGTGAGTGAAACATGAGAAATGGCTTGGTAATTATAGTCCAAAAGTTGTACTGTAGGCCGGTTATGCCGGTTCTGTTGCAGAACAAAATCGGCCAGTATATTGTAACAAAATCGGCGTATAGTAAAAAATCCAAATTTTGATTTGCAAAATATAGTGAGATCATGTGTAATCTTATAAGATTTCCCTAAGATATGCTGCAAATGATGATGTTATCCATGATGTAAATAATGGTTTCATAATTTACTTATAAATAAAAGTAATGCTAAAAATAAAAAATGTAATGTTATGTGTTAGCTTAAGTAGTTTACTTTCATATAGATTTTACTAATTGTTATCAACAAAACATGAAATGAACATAAACTAAAATAAATGTTTTTTATCGAATATATTTGTATAACTAATCTCCCTTTTTTTGTTAGATGACGAAACTAAATCAATGGAAGTTTTGTATGTAAATTAGTTAAAATAATTTGTTTGAATATGATGGATTAAGTTTTAGAATTTATTTTACTTCCCTTTTCCCTTATGTTTGTTTTACTTCCCTTCTCCTCCTTTTTGTTGAAACAAAAAGATGTATAGGTTATAAAGAGGTATCCAATATGTGTAAATGCAGAAAGCTCCCCCTTAATGGATGCTAAACATTACAAATAAGCTGCAAAAAAATGTTAGACATAAAGAGGTGTGCTCCCCCTTGCTTTAGGAGTACCTACAAAAGAAAAGTTAGAAGCCAAAGCACTAATAGTGGCTACTGTAGAACCGGCGTTCGCGGATTTGTTTCTTGAATGGAACCTGCTTTGGGAGCCAATGAAACCGGTTGACTTGCCTTTTTTTGTTAAGCAAAATATATATAATTTTTTTGAGCAAATTACTAATCAACAACATACAATTTCCTAGGAGCACAACAAGACAAGCATTGTAACATTGATTAATTCCAAATTACAACATTCACAACATTAAGATAACAAGAGATTCTTAACGAAATATGATTTATTCTTATTTCTAATATCCTAGTCTAGTAATTGTTCGCAAGAACGTTGAGACGGTCTAGGATGTGATTGAGAATGAATCGCATTTCATCCTTAAGATTGTCTACAAGAACTTGGGTACGTTGGCAATGTTCACAAAACATTTCATAGGTTAGCAAAGGAAATGGATTGTTGGGTCCTAATGGTGGAAGTGGCAGGAAGTTTAAAGGAGGATTATGTGGAAATGTAGGAAGTTGTGGTAGCAATGGTGGAAGAGGAGGTTTCATAGACGAAAGGGTAGAGGTTCATTGGCCAAGGGTTCAATGGATTCAAAGGATGGTCTAGGTGGTGAAGGGTTTGTTGTCTTGGGAGAAAGATCTTCTAGTGAGTCAAAGAGAGTTTGAAGAGAAGATGGAGGAGTGGAGAACAAAGGTTCGGTGGGATCTAAGTTTATGGATAATGGTGAGGAGTGTTTAGATGGTTGGGTTGGAGCCGGTGGAGGAGAGGTCAAGGGTGGTGGTGTTGACTTTGGAGTAAGTAGGATTTTGCTTGGTGAGATTCCTAGAGAAATTATGGGAAAGTGGTGGTGAAGTATTTGGGGTTGATGGAGGAGCCGTTTGATAATCGGTGGGTGGTGATAGAGGGTGATAGGGAGGGGAAACCAGTCGAGGGTTAGAGAAACAACAAGGACGAACACTAATCCTAAAGGTACCGCTTAAGGTTAAGTTTCCTTTCTTAGGCATTTTCAATGTTACTTGAATGATACGATAACTAGTGTTCAGATCAGCTTTATAGATGAAAAAGTGTTGGGAATATAGATTTGATAAGATTAAAGAACAAAAGAATGAAAAACAAGGACAAAATCGTCATTAGAATAATTCTACAGCTGGATGACGAATTATGGAAGATTTGGTCAATGATATCAAAAGATAAAGATTCTGGAAGATTTCCTTAAGAAGATAAAGATAACAGAAGATATTCTTTAATGTTTAAAAGATTTAGTTGCCTAATGTTTATCTTCCTTTGTAAGTCTTGAACTCTCTATATAAAGAGTTTCATAGACATAGTTTTAGATTATTTTAGCAAAAACATATGTGTGTGTATGTACACTAGACCAATGTAGACGTATAGTTTATGTGATGTAGCCTCAAGGTCAAGGTAACTTGATCCCTGTTACAGATGGTAACATGATCCATACTGATCATATAGAGTTAAGGCTTGGTGGAAATGTATGATAATAAAACCGTGTTTAATAACATTACTGTTCTTTATATTATGCTGTGCATATTAATGTTATTTGTAAAACGATCTTAGATGGCTTAAACGATCTTTAACAATTGGTATCAGAGCCATGAGGCTCTCAATCTAGGATAAACAAGGTTTTTGAAGTTATGTTCTTAATGAAAAAGAAGAGACGAGTTTTTGTTTTTGGTTTATTGGTGATTTGGTAAAGTTAGGGTTTTTGGAAACCCTAATTAGACAAAAATAGGATGTTTAGTTATTCAAGAAGGATGAAGGTTCTGAAGAACAATGATTTGGGTGATTGTATGAAGCTATACACTGATGGAAACCCTAATGTTTTTATGGAGGGTTTGTGACAACAAGTAGATGTGTGCTTCTGGTTGTTGTTTTAGTGCAACTAGGGTTTTATACAAACCCTAATTTGGTTATATTGTTTGATTCTGTCTTGGTTAAAAGAGCATCAAGAGTACAAGCAATGTCCAAACAGATTGAGCATGTGATAGAGGTTTTCTTTGAAAAATGTTGTTGCTGTTGCTCTTAACTCGTATAAGATAATGTAGATTATCTTAACAGTAGCTAAATAGTTTATTGTTATAAAAGAAGCGAGCAAAAACCCTAATGTACCAAGAGATTTTGATCGTTTTAATAGGGTTACTACGAACATATTAACTGGCACACATAGCTTTACTTCTTTAGACATGAGGAGAAGTAACTTTACTAGTTGCAACTGAAGTTATTGAATGACTAATGTAACTTTACTGGTATGAAATCAAGCGTGACTGAAGTTACTACTCTTGATGGTAGTAGTACTAGATGGACTATCGACAATAATTGAATAAGGCTGCTAAGATGATAAGTTATGCTGCTACAGGAAGACTTTATGCTGCTAAGTGCTACTCAAACATAAGTCTGTTATTAATACTGCTATGGACGATACTACTGCTGGGCATCATTGTTAATACTACCAGCTTTGGGTTTTATGGAGCAGGCCATGAAGTGACTTGATAAGGAATGTTTGATTGAGTCAATGGATGAATATTGTGGTATATGGTAGTTTGTGAAAATGAAGTTCGTTTATACGTTTTTATTGCCTAAGGTTTTTGAACAATACATGTTAATACTGCCAGGTATATCATTGTTATTTTAAGTTACAACTGCTATGGGCTTGAAAGGATTACTGTTGTTTGGGCTTAAACAACTTACTACTGCTAAAGACGACACAAGGGTTTTCATTGGTATTAAACCCTAAGACTTGTAATTGTTCACAAGTGCTGTTCGTTATATCTTTTATGTTGGTACTGCCAAGAAATTTTAGTACTTTTAGTATATTATGACAGTATTAAGTTAAAACTTTTTGAGATTAAAAGTTAGATACTGCCTGGGGTGTTTTGTTTTTTTGGTTTGGTGGTTTTGTGAATTTTTAGTACTGTTATTAGAAAGCAAGTTACAATTGCTAGCTTTGACAAATATCGAACATGACATGTATATGTTCTTGGTTTTGTTATAAGGGATCTCGTACATCACACCATAAAAGAAGTTCAAACTGCTAGGATACAATTACAACTTATGACTAAACCAGGTTTGTGTTAGGTTACCACTGATTGGTTTAAGGGGAAGCTAACAGATTGGTTTTGGTTTTAAATATTCTTAAAACATTTAAAAGGCTCGTATTTTGGATTATTTGTTTGAATTGGTTACGAAAAAGATTGATTATCACTTATTTGGAGTTGAAGTGGAGTTTCACAGGTTTGTGTTCTTATCATATCTTAAAAGGATTCTAGTACCTTTTGAAGAAAACTTGTTTGTGCTTTTTCAATGTTGTGACGAAGACTTGACAAATCTAGCAAAGGTGTGTGATTTCTCTTATGATGCTCAATGCTTACATTTGCTATCACTTTGGTATGTGTCACATAGAAGATGAGGATTTTTGTCAAGAGGTTGCGATCTACTTATATTTCACAGGTTTATTTATAAGTTTAATGTCACGTGGATAGTACAAGATATAAGACACAAGTTTGGGTTGTTCTACTTCAGCATCAAGTTTGTTATACTTAGTTTTCTTCATCAGTAATCATTACATAGAGCCTACAGAATTGAAGATTCAAGAAATGGTTAACATATGGGTTTCAGAGGAAGCTTATTATTAAAATGTTTAACCATTTACATGCACCACTTGAGGTGAAGGTTTTTGATACTTGTAGGATATTGGAAATCATAACACAATCGAATGACTAGTGGATTAGCCAAGTTATAGAGAGAGAAAGTGAGTGAGAACTTTCTAGTGAGAGAAAATGAACTTGTATTATGTAAATGACTAACCTACCTCTTCCATGGCATGGAAGAGGCTTTTATAGTAACAACTAAAACTGGCCTTAGGCCTTGGTAAAGGGCTAACACGTTGGGTTTAATACCCAACCCATTATCAAACATTATACATTAACTACTTAACTACGAGAAACAATAAACGGTAAAGTACATGGGGTGACCGAGTCTTTTTCTAATATCTAACAATCTCCCCCTAAGGGAGGTCACCCCAAAAAATACTAATTTATTCTCAGCAATCATGATCTTATGTTCAGCTCGTAGTCTTTGATTCTTCATGCATGAATTTCTTTGTACATACTGTATTGATCTTCGAGCTTAGTTCTATTGACTTCTGTAATCTTTGAGCTTTCTTTAAGATCATCACCACAATAATCTCTTAATCCATCCTTGTTTGTGGAATTGGCCCCTCCAAGAAAGTTGTTGACCTTCGGATTCGACATGGTCCACCACGTTTTATGGATCATGATAGCACACATCAGAGTTGGGAGCTTTGTTGTAGGGTCATTGTTATCATGATGTACTATGATTAGGAACATAAAGTGAGCATTGGTTTATGAATTACATTTCTCTTACATAAGCTCTACCACTACCGCATGAATTCCTGCAAGATATATGTTAGTGATAAACAAACAAAAGTGTCCCTTTGTTATAACTTTTAGTTGAATAAGGTTGCAAGAACCACGATTCCCCGTTATTCAGTATAAATACTGCATGTGATCAGGTAGAATTTCGAAGAATCTCCTTGATAGGGTTTCGCAACTGCGCTAGCTGTTCTCAAACTGGAGCATCTCAAAGTAGACAAAGCACGAAGTGAGTAAACCAGTGAATTAAAAATCCAACGATTAATGAAAAATTGATTTGAAAATCAATCGCGTGTCACTCAAAAAAGAGTTTTTTTTGTGAAACATGCGATGATTTTATAGTCATAAAATCAAATTTTCATCAGAAACACATTTGTATGAAAGATACTATACAGTCAAATGTGCACTAAAAAACAATTCAGTCAACATCGAAAGGTTTTCAAAACTATTCGTCAATCACTGCGTGGAACAAGTTTGATTCATAAAGAATGCACCATCGATAGCTTTCTATTTGTCAAAAGTTTGATCCCATAAGTTTAACACACATGTCACCTACTAAGTGGCTTGAATGATGATGCTCTATAAGTATTTTCCAACTTCATTGTGAGAACTTTCGTACACACAGATGTTTCAGCAATACCTCAAGTAATGCGTAAGATCTTAAAATCTCTACTTGTTGTCACAGTATGTGATGAATAAGCATAGTTTGTATTAATGTCCTAACGAGATTTATGGATGATCTCATGGCTCTAGACTCTATTGTGCACATTTGGTTTTTAGTAGTTGGAGGCTAGAGCAGAGTGCCACCTTTTCAATATCATCTAACTCGTAGTGAGAGAGATGATAGAAATGTATTGATCTCCATAAGAAATGAAACAAGTATCCTTTGGGGATCTGATGCTAGGGAGGGTTTGGCAGCGTATCACTAGGTTCATATGATACTTGTCTTCAATGTCAACAATCACCATGTGAATTCTGACAGCATATGATTGACCTTGTTTCTACTAATTTCAAAAGGAGGTGCTTTCTTTTCACCCTTTATCTTAACATTTCTTTTTCATTCTTCAACCCCTTCAGTGCTTACCGAGACTTTATTACTAGTACCTTGTTGGGTGTGTTCCAGTACTAGCTCCATCTCAGTCCGTACTTTTCCCTTATTCTCACATTACTCCTTTTGTAATCATACCTAAGGACTTCTACACTAACTAGTAGATTGTCCCTGGGTAGATCCCTCCGGCTCTGGCGGGATCATGGGAACATGTACCAAACCCTACCATCCTTATAAATCCGATAAAGTAAATACAGGGTCAGTCTTTTGGTATTGTTCTCTTTGCCATAAAACCATTTGAAAATTAATCAAGGTACGGGCAATGTAAACATCAAAGCATTAGTACCTCGATTGTTTTGATTCATGAAACTGTTCCCCCTCAACATGTGCGTTGATATTCGAAATTATTTGGCACATGGAGGGAGGAGTACCTGCTTGAGTCTTAATAGATCACATTTTTATCAGTTTTAATATTTAAATCATATTCTCTCCCCTGATCAAAAATTTCAAACCCTTTGAGATTTAGGACCTCAATTGATTTAAATGTGTTAGAAAATTTAGGAGAAAATTAGTTTGATTAAATACAAGCCGATATTGAAACCTATATATGCTCCCCCTTAATTAGTGAGGTAGTCTGTTAGTGTCAGTTATGATGATTTTATAAATGATTTGGAGTTTAACAAGAAACTCATGAAAAATGCATAAACTGACACATAACACTGATCACTACACTACTATATAATGTACACAGTTAACAATATAATACACATGATATTGACCTTTTAATTGAAATGACGATATCATTCCATTCTCTAAAGAAGTCTGTAGTCAATATCACGAACACGTCCACCAACAAAGCATTCCAGATTCTGAAAGATCCTTCTTGTCTTCAGTCGCCTTTCAATAGCCGCTATGAACTCTTGCTCCTTGTCACTTCCTTTTGAGTCCATAATCACGTATTCATACATGTATTGAGCTGCTTGACCTTGAATTCCTTGACTCTGTAATCTAGTGCTTCCAGAATACATGTTAACGTCCTATCACTGAACTTGTATATCTCATTGACCCTAATGATCTTTCGGTCATTGTTGTCTACCGGGAACACTACTGCTCGAGGAGACTCGATGATAGTGTAATCATGCTTGAACTTGTAGCCTGTTGCATCTCATCTTGGTTTATTGAGGTTCAACTGTGTCTAGTAGCTTTCAATGCCGAGTTGAAAGTCTTCAACCCGCTATCAAATCACCAAGTTTCGGGTCCATGGCTTGACAGTAGTAGATAGCAGCCGTTTGTCTGAACCAGGAAGGTTATCGAGATGACCTTGCAGAAGAATCAGATTCAGGTCTTCAAAGTTACTAGGATACAGGTTCTTGAAATCTTTTTTCGTTATCGTGTGTTCTTGGAAGTCAGCTCTTCAAAGGACAATTTCGCTCAAGTAGTCATACCCGTATCTTGAGTATGCTTAAATTCTGACGACACTGAGAATCCGCATATGTGTTCTAACATTTTTTCGACGCGACGGAGAATCATGTCTGTCAATATAGAACTTCTGTCGATTAAACTACCAGTACGAGATGCCATATTTTGCACTTATGTCATAAGTGCACACATCATCAATCCACATTTGTTCTGGCACTAGCAGTTCAAGACCAGAGTCAAGATAACTAGCAGCCTTCATCTTAGAAATCGATAGAGCAGGATTGATGCCATATCATAAATACTCCATGCCTTTATTGAAGAAAAATTGTGGCTGAATAGTGACATGGCCTGGAGGACCACCGAGAGGCAGTGGTTGGTTGACATCGACTCTGACTTAATCTCCTTCTGGATTCTTCTAGTCAATCTGACCTGTGAACATCTTGTGACACTCCTCCATCTGGAACTGAAGGTGAATGACATTTGGATAGAAGGCTTTAACAACTTCATAAGGCTGTCCTTCGAAATCTGCTTGTGTAAGTGTGGTCTTGTTCACCTGTCGGCAGTACCATTTTATGAAAGTCGTCATGTCTCCAGTCTTTGCAAGTAATGAGTTCTTAGTAGGGGTTTCATAAGTTGAAACCAGTGTAGACGCCCAGTTGTTCTCAATATCTGATACATTATAAGAAGGAATGGTCCAAGCAGGTTCAGGAGTCGCTGGTCTTTTCTCTTCAGGTAGTGGTTTCCACCAGTCTTATCTCGAGTCAGCCTTTGGTAGGTGATCATTCTCGGAGTCTTCATCATCGGACAAATGTACCTACTCATCGAGGATGGAATCATCTTGCATCAGAGAATCTATAGGAGATAACTCTTGAGCTGCCGTAAAATCAGTTGACTCAAATCTAGTGTCAGATGTAGTCTAAGCCATGGATTGATATGTAGATGCCGCAGGCTTAGACGAGCTTGGAGCCTCACTGCCTGTTTGCTGAGCAGATCCTGATGCACCAGTAGACGGAGGAGGAGGAGGTGGTGGCAACTAAGAGGATCCCGATGTTCCTGAAATACCTAGAGCACTAGATGCACCTGCTAGAGGAGGTAGAGGTGGTGGCGGAGAAGGTGGAGATCTAGAAGGAGTTCTTGGAGCTGCACGCTTCTTTCTTTTCTTCTTGTGAGCTTCCTCCTGATCAGCTAGACATTGATTTGAATAATCTAGCTCCAATGACTTCTGAAGAGCCTCATACAAGTCATTGTGAACCTCATGAGCCTTGTAGGAGTTGTCTTCAAACATCTGTTGTTGAAGTATTTCCTTTATATCAACGGTGGGCAAATCCCTAAAGCGAGCTCAAAGTGGAGCTTGCATTGCCTAGTCTACTGCATTAGTGACTATCTCATCAACTGCTTGGCTCACCTTGTGGGGAATATTGAGATTCTCTAAGTTGTACAGTCGGGTCTCTTGTTTGTCCAACCTTTCCTCCATGGCTAAGTTGTTTTGTATCAGATTCGCCATATGTTGTTCCAGCTCACCTATGTGACTTACTAGGATCGAATCTACGATGCTTTGTCATGGTTGAGGAGGTGGTGGAAGAGATGTTGTTGTTGTGATTATTAAGGTTGTTGCTGTTGATGTTGGTAGTGGGGAGTCAGATTGCATCGTCGTGAGATCAATAACCGGAGTGGTCATTGGGGGAACCGAGGAAGTGTCTTGATGAATGGGGACTGAAACCATTGACTGAACCTTTGTTTCAGCATTCATTTTCCTTGATACTTCTTCATGTGGCTTCTTCATGAAAAACTTATCAGTGAAGCTGAGATCTTTATCAAGGTTTTGCAGAGAAGACAGGGTTCCCGTAGAGCTTGCAGGTTCCTCTAAAATCACCTGATCTTTGGTTGGCAGTTTGAGGTTCTCCTGAACATTTGGGTAAGCAGTTGTGGTAAACTCCTCATCCATTTGCTTTAGTTTTTGCTGAGATGAAGCATCAGTGGCCTCTAAGTCCATGTGTTCATGGTTTTGTCCAGCATGAACCCCATGACTTGGTTGAGGTTGATACTCTGCAGCAACACTTTGATCCAGCCTGGCCTTCATCTTGTATACCAGGGTTTGGTCCAGCCTGGCCTTCTTCTTATTCACTAGGGTTTGGTCCAGCCTGGCCTTCATCTTGATCTCCAGCATTGATCATAGGTACTTCCTCATCTGATTCCAGTTCACTGTCAGTCATAGGTAGCTCAGCATCCAAGGAAGGTGAGTCAGCATGTCCGGTAGGTTCAGTGTGCATAGGAGGGCGCCTTTGAAAGATAAATTGATCTACAGGGCTCTTCTTCATTGACGTCTAAAGGGTGAGTAGATCGTGAGCAGCTTGTTTATCAACGACTTTCTCTTTCCCTTTTCCTTGTACCTCTGGAAGCGGTTGATATTTCCCAGAGTCAGGCTCCCTCAATACCATCGGACGAGCTGGTCCCTGGGTTCGTTCTGCTTGTTCCTTTAGACTTAGTTCTAGGGCCCATTGAAGATATGCTTCTTCATTAGTATGGGCAAGTTCCTCAAAAGGAACACCTTCATCACTGGGCCCATCAACCAACTTGAGTGGACTTTTTGGCTTGCGTCTTTTTCCCACTAGTCCACCATTTGATCTTTTTGTTAGTGAGGGTTCATCAGGAGTTTCCTTAACTAGTTTTTGTTTCTTCTCTGAGACCACTTTTGATGGTTGAGTAGGTGCTGGTTTGGGTTTAGGTGGTTGAGTAGCAGTGGGCTTTGGTGCATTGTCACCAGCGGGTTTAGTAACCTTAGTTGCCTTAGGTTTAGTGACCTTGGTAGCATTAGAAGACTCTGTTGCTCCTCATTCCTTAGCCTTGCCACGTTCTGCATCCAGAAATTATTGATACTTGGCAACATTCTCTTGGTAGTCGACGTAGTAGGGTGCTCCTTTAATTTCATCAGTAAGTAGAGCATCAGGTATCGGCATGCCAAATATTTCTCTACCATCCTTTCCAACAAACTTGAGAGTGTTCAGAATGCTTTCCTCATGTGAGTAGTAAAGTGGCGAACCAGTCCTTGGGTAAATGTTGTGCTTGGTTCTCAGATGATGGATGATCAATTTGGTAAACCTAACACTTGGAATAAGCAGATGAGCGGTCTTCTTTTTTCCACATGCAACCGGAACTAGATTCTTCCTGTCAGTGAGAAACGTCTGTATGGATTGAACAAACTCTTCCCAAATCCTTTCAGCATAATCGATGTTGGAGCAATGAATGATACCCTAAAGTATATGAAGCATTGGATGTCTTGGCCTGTCATATCCAGTAGTTTTGCTTGTAAGGCACATGTTGATCATAGACAAGATGGCTCTCCATGGTTGATAGAGAGCATTAACAGACATTGCTGACACGTTCCTGAGTGTACTGTGGTACCCCAACGTGTTGACATACTCGATAACAGTATCACTCGACGGTGGAGCCACAAAAGGATTGTTATCATTAACCGGAGAGAGATCGAGAGCATCTCTGAGAATGTCTTTGTGAAGATTGAACCATTTCTCATCCAACTGACAACTGTACAACCCAGTAGATGAGTCAAAGCACATGGTGTCCTAAAACTGCTGAATGTAGATAGCCGAAATCGTAGAGGGTGCCATGAAGGCCCTGAAGAAATTGGTGTTCTTCAGTAAGGCCACAGCAATCGGGAAGATAGGATTCCTCTGAGGCTTGTGCACATCGAGTACGCAGTTTCTCTTGCCGATGGGCACCCACTTGCTTAACGGCAATATCTGATCATCCGTTCTGGTCGATGGTGCGACAGCAGGAGCTTGCACAACAGAAGCATCATTCGCAGGAATGTTCATGTCAGCCATAGTATCTGCACAAGTAGATCCAACAGCATGACATACATACAGATATATGATGTTAGTTGGGAGCAATTGCTCAGAGGGAAGTCAACCTTGGAATGAGTTAACTCAAAGATATTTGATAAAATACATAACTCGCTGCAGACAACTCGCTGACCTATTTTATTAAAAGTATTTAACTCGCTACCAAAATGGAAAATTTGAAATAGAGAGTTAAATATTATAATAAAATAAAATCTTCTTTAACTCGCT
>BQNB010031720.1:30635-53742 GCA_026074375.1 Tanacetum coccineum | reverse complement strand
TTAAATACCGCCGCCGGTGGTAATCTTTTGACTAAAACTCCTCGAGATGCTTTGACAATTATTGAAAATAAGTCGAAAGTTCTCAATTCACGAAACAAACCGGTTGTTTCCAAAGTGAGTGCAAATACTTCTTCTACCATAACATGTCCATCAGAGATGGCCGCTCTTACTGATGCCGTTAATGCTATGCTTCGTCATGTTAAGACCTCATCTCCAGAGACCGTTAAAGCAATTTCTGAAAGTTGTGTGACTTGTAGTGGACCGCATCCCTACTATGAGTGTCTTGCCGTCGATGGCAACACTTTCAATGCTTCTGCAGCCGCAACAACCTATAATCAGAATCAAGGATATCGTTCTCAAGGAGACCCGAATTATCATGCTAGCAATCAAATGGGACCACCTGGTTTTCCTCCCGTGCAAAATAATCAAAACCGTTTCAACCAAAATCAAGGTTATAATAAAAACTAAGGAAATAATTTCAATCAAGGTAACCAGAATTATCAAGCTCCGCCTCAAGTTGGACCTTCAAACGATCTCTCGAACTACATGAAGGCAAATGACGTTAATATGAGAATAATGCAAAATCAAATAAGCAATATGAGGACGGAATTAAAGAAAGAGATGGATACTACGTTGACTAGGCAGAATAATGCGTTCAAGAATGAGTTAACGAATGATATTAAGAACATGATGAGCAATTTTTTTCAAATGAATATCGCTTTTTCTTCGGGTTCGGGTTCACTTCCTAGCAACACCGTTGCTAACCTGAGAGGTGACTTGAAAGCAATCACCACCCGAAGTGGTATTTCTTATGATGGACCTCCAATTCCACCTCTTCCCATGGTGGTGGAACGGGAACCCGAGGTGACAAAGGATACGGTACAACCGAGTACCGAAACCATCTAACCTCTGGTAGTCCAAATTCAAGCTTCAATTGATGAGCCCGTTGTTACTCCTAATCCTAAACCGTTTATACCTTATCCTTCAAGAGCTAACAAACTGAAGCTCCGTGAAAAAGATGATAATCTAGCTTCGAAATTTGTTGAAATCTTTCGGGAATTACATTTCGAGCTCATTTTCGCGGATGCTCTTCTACATATGCCGAAATTTGCTTCAATGTTTAAAAGTATCCTTAATAACAAGGAAAAATTGTTTGACTTAGCTAAAACACCAGTGAATGAGAATTGTTTGGCGGTTATCCTAAAAAAGTTGCCCGAAAAACTTGGGGACCCCGGCAAGTTTCTTATTCCATGTGATTTTCCGGAGATAGTTGAATGCTTAGCCTTGGCCGATCTTGGTGCAAGCATCAACTTGATACCTCTTTCCATATGGAAGAAGCTCTCACTCCCCAAACTCACTCCTACTCGAATGATTCTTGAACTTGCAGACCGATCGACTACTAGTCCATCCGGTATTGCCGAAGATGTCTTTGTAAAATTAGGAAAGTTCCATTTTCTGGCCGACTTCGTAGTCGTTGATTATGCTGTTGATCCTCAAGTTCCCTTAATTCTCGGGAGACCCTTTTTAAGGACGGCACATGCTTTGATTGATGTTTACGGTGAAGAATTAACTCTCCGAGTTAATGATGAAGGCATAACCTTTAAATTTGGTCAAACTTCGAGATACTCCTACAATGATGCTGAATCGGTTAATCGAATCGATGTCATCGACGTTTCATGTGAGGAGTATGCTCAGGAAGTTCTCGGATTTTCGGATAGTTCTACGAGTGGCAATCCCACTCCGTCTTTAGATCCTATCCTTTCTACTTCTTTCCCCTCTCTCACTCCTTTTGAGGGAGGTGACTTCATTTTGAAAGAAATCAAAGCTTGTCTTACAAATGATTCAATTCCATCGGGAATTGATGATGCCGACTTTGATCCGAAGGGAGACCTTCTTCTACTCGAGAAGTTATTAAACGACGATCCATCATCTCCTCTCCCTCCGAAAGAACTTCATTTTGAGGAAATTAAAACGATTAAATCTTCTATTGATGATCCTCCGGAGCTTGAGCTCAAGGATTTACCGTCTCATCTTGAATACGCATTTTTAGAAGGAACCGGAAAATTACCCGTCATAATTTCTAAAGACTTAAAAAATGAAGAAAAGGCCGACCTTTTAAAGGTTCTTAAATCACACAAACGGGCCATCGCATGGAAAATTTCTGACATTAAGGGTATCGACCCTAGTTTTTGTACTCACAAGATCTTAATGGAAGACGATTTCAAACCGGCTATTCAACATCAATGAAGGGTAAATCCGAAAATTCAAAATTCATGAGTTATCATAAAGGAAGTTATCAACTTTTGATGCCGATTGATTTACGCCTATATCCATAGTCTGTTGGTGAGGTACCCGTTCATTGTGTGCCTAAAAAGGGTGGCATGATCGTAGTTGAAAATGAAGATAATGAGTTAATACCCACTAGGTTAGTTACGGGATGGCGTGTTTGTATAGATTACCGAAAGCTTAATGATGCGACTCGTAAAGATCATTTCCCGTTACCTTTCATGGACCAAATGCTAGAACGTTTAGTAGGGAACGAATACTATTATTTTTTAGATGGATTTTTCGGGTATTTTCAAATTCCAATTGACCCACAAGACCAAGAGAAGACCACTTTCACTTGCCCTTATGGGACGTTTGGCTACCGACGTATGCCTTTCGGTTTATGTAATGCTCCGGGCACGTTCCAAAGGTGCATGATGGCCATTTTCTATGATATGATCGAGGAAACAATGGAGGTATTCATGGATGACTTCTCGGTCTTCGGGGATTCTTTCTCGTCATGCCTCTCCCATTTAGACAAAATGCTCAAACGGTACAAAGACACTAATTTAGTTCTAAATTAGGAGAAATGCCATTTTATAGTAAAAGAAGGCATCGTTCTAGGACATAAGATTTCAAAGTCCGGGATTAAGGTCGACAAAGCCAAAGTTGATGTTATAGCTAAACTCCCTCATCCGACTTCCGTCAAAGGCGTTCGAAGTTTCTTAGGTCACGCCGGGTTCTATCGTTGATTTATTCAAGATTTTTCTAAAATCGCCCGGCCAATGACCCATCTTCTTGAAAAGGAAACCCCATTTATTTTCTCAAAAGAATGTATTAAAGCGTTTAATATACTTAAAAAGAAGTTAACCGAAGCCCCGATTTTAGTTGCCCCCGATTGGGACCTACCATTTGAAATTATGTGCGACGCTAGTGATTATGCGGTAGGTGCAGTCTTAGGGCAACGTAAGACCAAACATTTTCAGCCTATACACTATGCTAGTAAGACCATGACGGATGCTCAAGCACATTACACTACTACGGAAAAAGAGTTATTAACCGTGGTGTATGCTTTCGAGAAATTTCGGCCTTACTTAGTTTTATCAAAGACCATAGTGTATACGGACCACTCGGCTCTCAAGTATCTTCTTGCTAAACAAGATGCTAAACCGAGATTGCTCCGGTGGATTCTCCTACTCCAAGAATTTGATGTCATTATTCGTGATAAAAAATGAGCGGAGAATCTCGCGGCCGACCATTTGTCTAGATTAGAAAATCCTCATCAAGGTGATCTCGAGAAAAAGGAAATTACCGAAACATTTCATCTCGAGACCCTTGGAATGATATCTTTTCGTGATAATTCTAGTACCTCATGGTTTGCCGACATTGCAAACTACTATGCGGGGAATTTTATTGTGAAAGGGATGTCGTCTCAACAAAAGAAAAAATTCTTTAAAGATGTTAAGCATTATTTCTGGGACGATCCCTACTTGTTTAAAATATGTGCGGATCAAGTGATTAGACGGTGTGTTTTGGCCAAGAAGCTGTTGACATCCTCACAGCTTGCCATAATAGACCCACCGGGGGACATCATGGTGCCAACTACACCGCTAAAAAAGTCTTTGATTCCGGTTTTTATTGGCCGACTATTTACCGAGATGCCCATGACTTGGTCACACAAAAAAGAGTAATTAAAAAATACGTGTGATGCTTGTCAACGTCAAGGCAAAATCTCGCAAAAAGATGAAATGCCCCAAAATGCAATTCAAGTATGCGAGATCTTTGACGTATGGGGCATCAATTTCATGGGCCCGTTCCCGTCTTCTCGAGGGAACAAGTACATCCTCGTCCGTTGACTACTTGTCTAAATGGGTTGAAGCAAAATCGCTCCCCACTAATGATGCCCGTGTCGTTGTTAAATTCTTGAAATCTCTTTTTGCCCGATTTTGAAACTCCCTCGTGCTATTATTTAGTGATCGCGGTACACATTATTGCAATGACCAATTTCAGAAGGACATTCTAAGTATTTAGTTTACCCACCGTCTTCAATACTACCAGCTTAATCATCCACAAACAAGAGACAATTGAAGTTTCAAAGGTGGTTTTGAAACGTATCTAGAAAGGACCGTAGGAGAAAATCGTGCTTCATGGTCCGATAAGTTAGATGATGCTTTATGGGCCTCTGCCTTACCAGCTTTCAAACACCTATCGGGTGCACTCCTTATAAGCTCGTGTGCGGAAAGGCTTGTCATCTTCCTATCGAACTTGAGCACAAGGCCTATTGGGCCTTAAAACATTGTAATTTTGACCTTAAGACCGCGGGTGATCACCGAAAAGTTCAAATGAATGAATTAAATGAACTCCGGGATCAAGCTTACGAGAATTCTTTAATCTACAAAGAGAAAACGAAGAAGATTCATGACTCCAAAGATTAAGACCAGCAGTTCAACGTTGGTGATCGAGTTCTTCTCTTCAATTCTCGATTAAAGATTTTCTCGGGCAAGCTCAAAACCCGTTGGACCGGACCGTTCACCGTTGCTCAAGTTTTCCCTTATGGAACCGTCGAGTTATCTCAAACCGAAAGACCAAATTTCATGGTGAACGGTCATAGACTCAAACACTATTTTAGAGGGGAAATACCACCAATGGTTGTCCCGGATCTCCAAACTTTCCCCATGGACCACTAAATTCGGGGTCGAGTCAGGCTCGTGACTCGGTTAACAAAAACAAGCGCTTCGTGGGTGGCAACCCATGCTTATCCCTAGTAGTAGTATATTAGTATAATAATTATGAATAAGTGTGATGTGAGGAGGCTCGCCTCTTCCTTTCTCGTGTTTCGTGTTTTGTGTTTTATGTCCAGGATTGCCCATTATTTTGAAGGCTTCTCGTTACTTCGAGGTTTTGTCCATGTTCTCTCAATCGTTCTTCAACCCCTTTCCGCATCTTATTAAAAGGAATCCCGATATCCTAGATCTTATTATTGATTAACTTTATCTACTAAGCATAATAATAAACTTGCTTTAGATTTACATTAGAAGACCTTCATAGATATTTGAGAATTATTGGCCTTGAAATTAGTATGGGGGTGACAGTCTCACATTGAGGACAATGTGTAGTTCTAGTATGGGGGATCTTTCGATTTGATCTTACTTGCATTTACCTTGTCTTCACGTAACCTCGTTTTTCCACCAAAAATACGTGATTTTATGCCAAAATTAAAAAAAATCAAAAATAGAATAAGTGTTTAGACACGTAGTTTTGTATTTTTAAGGAATAAATTTTGACTTGATCGAACATGTTGTGCTCTAGCTTGCCCTTTAACTTATATAAATTTAAGCTTTTGCTAGTCTTTTATACAAAAAGCTTTAAAATTTCGAGTTCTAGCTTAAAAAAATACAAGAGTTTGCAAGTTTCCATGATAGACTTTAAAAATGCAAAGCTTGTTTTATTAGACTAAGCATTCCGATCTTTTTAGTAAAAATTTTAAATTTGCGAAGAACGAAAATGAAGAGTTTTCATATAAGGTAAGAATGGCTAAACATAGAGTAGGTTGTTCGCTTTAAGCCTCATAGAGGTTTAATTGTGGCTTTTTTTGCGCTCCCATAAACTTAATAAACATTATATAATTGTTTTAATAAATAAAGTTACTTTAGGTTTTTGCGATTCTTAGTTTAAATCACTTCGTAGAGATTCCTTAGATAATTATAATTTCCTATCCATTATTGTGATTTACCTTTTTCTATCTACTTAATTAATTTTTGATTTTTTTGTCATTTAAGAAATCTCCCTATTAATTTGGTCCCTATTTTGTATTGTTAAGAAAGTTGTCATTGAGTTTAGTTCATCCTATATATATATAGTAAAGTACTGTGAAAGAAGGTACAACATCGAGGTTTTGTCATGTTGTGGGAAAATAAGCTCCCGATTCCTAACTCTCGCTACCAGTTGTTTAGGCAGTTAAAAGACCACAGGACTTGAAATTTGGCTATAACAATAATAGTTATGTAATAAATCGAAGCCGAAATAAGACCACTACCTCTTGCCGGCTCATAACTGATGTGATAGTCATTTAAAGGGTGCAGGTAATAATAATAATAATAAAAACTGTGGGCTGATAAAAGTTTAATGCTTCTTGCCGGCTTACAACCGATGTGGCAGTCTTCTAAATAAGGCACATAGTAATAATCCGATACTGATAAAAGTTTGTTGCATCTTGCCGGCTCACAACCGATGTTGCAGCCTTCTAAAAGGTCGAGGATCACCGAGGTCGAAATAAGACTCCTAGACCATGGTCGGCTCGCATACCGATGTGGTAGTTGTTTAAAGGACCGAGGTTTAATAATGTTGCTATAATAAGAATAAGAATAAAGCCAAATTTTGACTCCGGGGTTATCTAAATAAAGCCTCCGTCTCTGGACTCGTAGTTAAGTTGTTTCGGATGAAATAAAAGGGATAACCCCTAAATCATGCGAAATTAGAACCTTAATATGGACCTTATTCTCACCATATCGTCTCTTTAGGAATGAATTTCAAACTAATTGTGGTCTAAACAGAGTTTACTTTATGAGAATATGACATTAATTTATTTGTCACCAATAATAATAATAAAATCTTTAGAGGATTTAGGAATAAGGGAGCGGAAAGTAGCTATGCATACACAATTAGCATTTATGAGTAGTGTTAGCATATTAACTTGTATTTAACAATGATTTTGTTTTTAAGCTTGGTTTGGGGCGGGTGAAAAATCAAGGACAATGAATTTATCCTTTTAGTGATTATTGTTACGATATGTATGAATAATAATAATAAATACATAAAAACGGTAAAACGGGGAACTTTTTAAAACTAGTGATTTCTTAATCCCCTTAAATGAACACTTAGCTACTTTTCGAGGTAATTAGTCTAAGGGGGTTGAATTTTTTTTTCTAAGTGTGACATTGCGTGAGGACACGGCAATAGCTTAGTATGAGGGATTTTGGTATGTGCTTAAATACACATACCTTTTGCCTAATGAAACGAGCTAAAAAGACCAATAATGACCAAAAATACATAAAAAATGCTTTGTATATGTGTATTTCGTTAATTGTGTCTTGCAGGTAACGAATATATCAAGTATGGACAAAAACGAAGCAAAACGGACAAAACCAAGCACGGGATTGGAAAGAGCATGAGAAACCAAAGTCGAAGGCGTATACATCCTTAATGGGCCAACCCGTACCTATTAATGGGTTGGGTCAGCCCATTAACTTTGTATGTATAAAAGTCCTAAGATAATCCTATAAGCCTTATGCAAATTACTAATCCAATCCAAAACCCCTTCCTGGCCTAAAAATGAATATCCATAACTAAGCCCAAGGTCAAAAGCCTAAAATACAAACCTGGATCTAGTCAAACTTATCAAACACGCCATCTATTACCGTTTATCTTCCCCTTTATATTTAAACTGCTAATAACCCATGGTAAACTTCGCCTCTCCACAATACACGAAACCCTTCTAGAAGGCCTCCTGACATGTGTGTCATTTCAATACACACTGATAATCCCAAGGATTATGATTGGTTGATATGACGTGGTGAAGAAATCAAGGCCTCAAATGGATTTGAATTGGATCAAGTGCTTGGATTAATGGAAGAGAGGAGCGTCTCAAGTTCTAGAAGACTCTTCTCATAGCTATAAATAGCACATGAATTACACAGTGCAAGGCATGTAGTTTAGGAGTAGTATAGATTTAATTTCGGCTTATTTTCAACTCATTTTGCTTATTGTATTCTAAACAGCTTTGTAATCGTTTTATCATTAACAAAATTTCCTTTTTAGCTTAAATTGTTTCTTTAATTTTTGTTTACTCTTATACTTTTTACTCAAAATGTGTGAGGAAATTACTTAATAAGTCTTAAATAAGCTCAAATAATCTCTTTAACTGTTGCTTATACATTTAAACTCAAATTCACCAAAGTAACTTGATTAAGCTAATGGAAGATAAGCCATAAAGGGATGGGCTTATGGCTTTCTTACCAGCTTATCTCTGATAAGTTGGAGCTAGTTGATAAGCTCTTTTGAGCATTTCTGTCCTTGTTTAAGCAGAGGACTAAGGTACACCCTCTCTTTTACTTTATTAAGCTTTTTATCTATTCTGGTTATAATTATGCTTATTAGTGCTTAATATGTGCTTCTTATTGCTTATTTATGTTTATTTTGTTTTAAGTTAGCTTAATATGACTAGTTTTAAGTTTAAAATAGCTTAGTTTAAGTTTTTATAGAATTTGCTTAAGTTTTAGTTTAAACTAGCTTATTAGTATAGCTTATAGAATAATGCTTAATTCTCTTTGATTTCTGCTTAATTGTCATTTATAATCATAGTTCATAATCTGTTTTTAATAATAATAGCTTAATTAAGTCTGTTTAGCCTAAAATAAGGTTTTCAAAGGTTTAAAGGAGTGTTTGGCACAAGCAATTTTAACCTAGTTAAAACTGCTTGGGTTGCATTTAGGTATTAAGTCAGTTTAATAAGCTCAAAGTAAGTCTTAGGTTTAGTTTTAATAAGCTTTGATTAAGTTTTTCCTAAGTTGTCTAGCTGTTTTATCTTAATTTCAAATATGCAGTTTCAAAGTTTGTTAAAAAAGCTCGTTTGCCAATTTTCTTCAAAGCTTGTTTAAGTTGTAGATTTTATGTCCAATTAAGAGTCTTATGCACCTGTTTGGTTCTTAAAACTTAGAAAAACCTTTTGTGCAAATTTAGATTGAAATAGTCAAGTATAGCTAGTGAATGGACTGTTCTTAATTGTCTGTGTTTGCAGATCATTAGGGATAAATTTTTAGCTTAATTTAGGTTTAATTCAGTTTGATTTAGCTTATTAAAGTATAGGGTTAATCTGTTTTAAAGTTTTTAGGTAGTCATGGTCACTTTTGAATCTTAAATTTAAGTTGTAAAAAGCCAAAAAGTCCAATAAAAAGTCTAAGTATGCAATCTGTTTCAGCTGAGATTTTAGCTTATTCAATGGTTAATTAAGCTTAATTTTAGTTTGTTCTTGCTTATTTTGTCTTGGTCTTAATCTGTTTTTAGCTTTTAATCTCTTTCATTTGCTTATTGAGTCTTATTTTAAGCTGCAAGAGTGTCAATAAAAACCAGAAAGCAAAAAAAATTAGTTTAGTCTGTCACTTTTCAAGTCCTTTTTCTAGCTTATTTTCTATTCCAATTTCCTTATTTCTAGCTTAAAAGTGTTCTTTGGATATCAAATTTTATCTGTTTTAAGTTTTTACCTTATTCCAAGTGCTTATTTGTTCTTAAGCTTAGCTTAAAAGTGGTCATTTGTCTTTAAAACTGCTAGTTTAAGTCTTATTTTCATTTCATTTTTTAGAGCTTTTTAGCTCATTTTGTTGGTTAAAACCTTGTCACATTTGCTTATTAGGTCTAGGTAGTTATTAGAGATCAGCTTATTTGCTTTTCATTTGCTATTTGAGTCTTAAAAATCCCACACAGTTTTAGCTTTAAGCAAAAAATGAATTTAGTCATTCTGTCAGTTTTAAGCTTGCTTAATCTAGCTTATTAGTAAGTTTTAGAAAAAGTTGTTTTACAAAAGTTTGCTTATTTCAGCTTGATTTATAAAAGTTTCAAAAAGAAAATAATAGCTTAAAATTAAGTTTTAGTAAAAGTCCCTTTTTAAAAGTTGCTTATTTTAGCTTGTTCTTTAACCGTTTTTATAAAGAAAAATAAAAAAAATATTTTTCAAAAAGGTAAGGTCCAATAAGCTTTCTGTATTAATGGATGAACCTGACAGAAAAGGTTTTGTGACTAATGAAATTGAATTACTAGATGAAGACAATGATGTGTATGAAGAGATGTCTGGATGTGCTAGTAAGATAGCACAAAATAAATTACATTCCAATTATGCAAATGTGTTGAATGGATCAGGTGTAAGGGGTATGTCACACCCCGCCAAGACGGAAACGCGAGGCACGACGAGAGAGGGAATCATCACAACACATTGGCGTCTATATAGAGAAACTAAACATGCATAAAATACAAGGTATAGACACGCAGTGTCATAAAAATACCCAAACACAATCAACAAAATCCAAAAGGCGTCTGACATTGAAACGAAGGCAGTTCATGCCAATGTCATGACATGCAAACATTCATAAATCATAACAATGCGAAACAATTAACATTCATCCACCAAATAAATAAACAAAATCTGGATAACTAAACTTCGCCAGCTGCCTATGGTCCATCTATCCACTTTTTCTAACTTTAACCTCATACTGTTGAACACCTGAAAATGATGCTTATACGTCAACACAATGGTTGGTGAGAAACATAGGTTTTCAGACACTCATAATCAAATCCATTTCCAAAACACATTTCCGAATTACTGTGATTATAAAACATGCATAGCAGGACAGTTACTAACTACTATACAAGCTAACATGCATACAATCCAATCAATCATACAACACACTGGGTAGGCGTACCCATCCGCTCCCAAATCTGTGATTTCCTGACATGCTAACACGAAGTACATGCAGGCCAATCATTATACTTAACATGTTTATTCCCGGGACATGCAAGCGTCCAACCAATCCACATTGAGTAGGCGTACTCATCCGCTCCCATAATACAAACCAACATGTAGCACATAACATATAATAGCCAGTTAAAAGTCCATGCACAAAGTAAACACATAATCACAGCAATCTAAATCATTTTAAAACACTTTGCATCATTTCCATCCCAAGTTTAAAACGCAGTAAAAAGTGGGACTATGTAACTCACCTGAATGCTCAAAACGCAGCTTCCAATTCCTATCACGCAACTATACAAATAAATAAACACGGTTACACGCGACCAAGCTAAAAGCTCTAGTCCATGTAACATAAATATGATGGATGTCCAAGGGTTTGATTAACCATCATGGGTCACCCCGACACCATGCCCAACCTTAATCACTTCATTAACACATTACACTAGTTAACTACAATTTATTCGGAAATGCAGAATTTTAGTGTAACTTTACTAACTTAAAAACCTTACTTGATGACCTTCATAAATTATACCAAAAATTACCTAAGTTCATTTATAAGTTTACTAACTACCTTATGATTCCCAAATGCTCATTATATGTGCAACTACCCCAAATAAAATCCAACTTCAAAACTGTCCCAATTTGGATCTAATTGCACACTAAAATGTATTGCCTTACTTACCATACTTAGACACACAATCAGAAGCTATCCTTCTAGAGTTTCTTTATATACATATAGAAACTAATCACTGTATATTGGCTATCCTTAATTCTACTTTTAAGTTAGGGTTTTACCCCCCTAATCATGACATAATTCTGACCCGTATTTGCTGTTTTGACAACATTTTTTGTAACCAACATTTAACCAACTTCCAGAACTCAAAATCATTCGGGGCCAGACTTTTTGAAAAATAGACATTTTGAACTACAATTTAGGCTTTTGAATCATATCAAAACACGTTTCTAACATCTAGATATCATCAGTTGAACACAGGCCTAAAATCTGCTCAACTCTAAATCATGTTCCAACGCAAACCCTAACATACAACATGCATGATCATAACCTTAAACTAACCCTAATCATCATACCATCATTAAAGTTCATATATAATTTGTATTTTATGTAAACCTTAGATCCATCATAAATCATGTTACATGAATATCATAAACTAGCTAAGATGAACATACTTACCTTGAATGCTAGCACCTAAACAACAATTCTTGAATGTTCTTGGATCAAACACCAAATTCGGCACTCCTAGGGTTTTGAGGTCTTGAAATCGCAGGCACAAAGGAAGTGGGTAAGAGAATTATGAGCTAGGTTATTGGTATTTATACCCTAAGTATCCTTATCCCTTAAGTCTTAGAGTTTGACAAGGTTTAGGCTTCCAAATCCTTATCCTAAACCCTTAGCCGATCGTCCCCCCTTTCACTATTTTATTATTATTTTTTATTTAATTATTAATTAACTAATTACCTTTATTACCTTAAGTTTTTATAAAAACCTAAGCTAATTTGGGTAAATCTTTTTACATAAATGCTACTTACTAAACTTTCTAAAAATAACTTTTCATTTCACATTTCACTTTCTATATTTAGAAAGTCTTCTATAAATATTCAAATTTCACTCACTTCACTTATTTCCAACATGATACATTTCCAATAAACGCTTAACACAAAATCATCCAACTATTGATGTAGCATTTCATGCAATACACTATTCCTTTCCATTATCACTATACGTGAACAAATGGAATACTCATCACCAAATACAAACGCACTCAAAATAAGATGATCATACACCTCAAAATGATATCATATACCTATTCAAACCACTTAGCACACATATATAACACATAGCACACAAGAAATCACACAAAATGAACCCTTAGCCATTTCTAAAGGTATCACTAACCTGATTAAATCATGGATGTCACACCTTTTTTATGAAGTTTGTTGTGAATCAATTTTCCATTGCCTCTCGTCTGCCCTGGTGTGATGCTAATTTGGCGAAAGGTTTGGAATTGGTGGGGTCTTGGCACCCCTAGTCTTTTTTCGTCTTTTGACATTCACAACATAAGGTTAAGTATGGTTGTTCAAATTGGTTGTGCTCGTCTTAATAAAAAGGTTCATTGTATGTTCCAATGGCCTTTGGCCTGTAGAAACAAGATGTTGCATGCCTCATCTGATGACTAGATCAAAGTCATAGAGGAAGATATTTTCCTACCCATCCAACAGTTGTCAGAGATTTGGAAATCTGCTCGTTGTAACATCAAGTCAAGTCATTGGGGTTGTTGGATATCGAATCCTCTAGCGTTGTTGTCTTGAACATGGTGGTGTTCTAGTTGTTTTGTTGGGTTGCCTTTTGGGGCTTGTTTTGTTTTTCTTATTTCCTTATTTGTATCGCTTTGTTGGCCTGCTTGACATAGTTGTTTTTATTATATTTAACCTTTTGAAAGAAAAATAGATGCGATTAAACCCATGACCTATTTTCTCCCAGCTCTCCCTGACTCAACTGAAAACTTGCGGTGAACGAATGAAACCACTCAGAGAATGTCCTAATGGTAAAAAAAGAAAATAACATATTAAATGCAAATACCTCACAATATTATAGAAATAAATATAGTGGTATAAAAATTTGAATTCAAGATACATGTGCAGATTAAGACATTAGTTTTTTTTAACGACAACTTAGTTAAAAGGTTAGCAAGAAGCTAGACAAGATTACAATCAAAAGAAATAGCATTACGTGAGTTACAAAGTCATTTTATTCAATTTAAGGAGGCTTTTCTCTATCTATTTGAAATCCACATAAAAGTATAATGCTTAGTGTTGTTCTTTGGTTTTTTGTAAGTGAAGTGTAGGACCTTATACTTACCATCATTTCATAACAACACTCACTTAGTTTGGTAGAAATATAGAGAGGGAGAGTAGAGAGAAAACTAGAGAGAGAAATAGAGTGGAGAGAGGTTTATTTCTTTAAGTAATGAAATGTCAGACAAACAACCAACCCCTATGTATAGGGATAAAACCCTAAAGAATACGCCTAGGACTCTTGTGGTTGGGTAAGGCTCGGCTTTAGTTGGGCTTTTGGCCCGAAACACATACAAGGTTAGATTAAACCTCGAGCCGTGATCCTTTTAGCCTATTACATAGATTACAATGTTACATAAACGTAAAGATTCATCATATTTAATAATGACTTTTACTTCTTTTGTTTGACTCAATATTTTGAGGCTAACAATCTCCCCCGAAGTAAAAACATTGAGTTTCTTTAAAAGTGAGATCATTAATCTTCATTGTCTTTAAGCTCAATATTTTGAACTTTTTAATAATGGCTTTATTCCTTCATGCATTGTGATATTTAATCTTGGCCCTTTTCATTGTCTTTCAACTTTGTCTTTAGTTCCAAGATCTTTAAATCTTTCCTTGTTGTGGATGAACTTGAGAGAGGTTACCGGTATTTGAGTCGTTGTTTGAGGACCGGTACTTTCTTTCTTGAACATCCTTGAATCATCTTGTGCTTTGGACTGACATGTTCATACTTATCTTGAAAGCTGGCTAATGATCTCCTTGACAATCTTTGTCTTGATATTCTTGGTGTCCTTAAGGAAGATCTTTGAGTATCAGTGTTGCTTAAGATTTTGCAACATGTACTTGAGCTTTCATCATGTATTTATATTAGTCGTTCGATGAATGACCATGTGGTAATGAGTATGACGGTGCTGGATGAGGTAGTTACTCAGTATCCACGGACTTTCCTTTCATTTTATTTAGCAAATTACGCATTTCAGAGTTCACATTTGTCTTATCTTGTAGTTGAGCTTTCAAATTTGCATTTTCAATAGACTTTTTGTTCAATTGAACAATCAGAGACTTACTGTTAACTCTTGTCTAAGACTTTGTCAATTTGATAGAATCAAAAATATATTTGTAATTCTATTTCAAATGATCATTTTCTTTGTGTAAATTCTCATTTTCTTAAAATAATTTTGCTACACTGTGTTTCAATTCGATGTTTATTGTTTCAATAGCATCGATGTCTTTAAAAACACGACCATGTTGACCCAATTTTAAAGCTTGATTTTGGTATTTAAGTTCAAGAGCAACACAATGTGCTTCCATTTTTTAAGTAAATCCTTTTGAAATTGGGCAACGGTCTATTTGAGATAAATGTTTTCTGACTCCAAATATTGTTTTAAAAGATGAGTGGGCTTGTTTTTGAGAATTTCTTTTTGTTTGGAAAGCTCAAACTCAATACGTTCACATTCTCTGATTGTATCAAGATATTTGCATTTCATGTCACAATAATTTTCAGAATCAATCATAAACATATAAGTAACACACAAAATATCTTTCTCAGGAAATTCTTGCAGGAGCATATCGTCGATCTTTAGAAAATCTGTTTTTGCATTTTTAAGTTGAGATTTGAGATCATCAATTTCTATTTTCAGGACATCAACTTCTTTTTTAACAGATTTGACATATTTAAAGTCTTCGAACATTTCTTCTTTCAAAGCATTTTCAAAAAGCGCAACATTTTTCACAGCTTTGTGAGCAACTGGAATTAAGAGCTTTTCAAAAAGTCGTATGTCATCTGTAACTGGTTTATACCAATCCTGCTTACGCTCTCGCCATTCCGTATCAACAATTGATTTAATGTTGTTCACATTGGCTTGAACATCTTGGAAAGCATATTTACTTTTACTTATTGACATGTGTTTAGGCAAATATTTGATGTTTTTAACCAAGTTTGTTGGTCTTTGCACAAAAGCTATTTTGAAAATGTTCTTTTTCGTTTCAGTTGAAAAATACAATTACTCACGAGTCTTTTGTTGTTGTGGCACAAAAAGATCACAAAGTTTATTTAGTTTTGTGTAGTCGTATGGTTTTACTAAATCAACTAATTTTGACCAACTCTCTTCTGCAAGATGATCTGTTTCTTCACTTTCGGTAGCAAACATGTTCACAAGATCATTCTTATCATATTTGACATTATATAAACATGGTTTTTCCCATTGAGATTTCTTGAGTTACTCAGGATTTGCAAAACTTGTCGAGCATTTACCATTATAATACGAACTCGGTTTAGGAGTTAGCATAAGAACGGTTTGTGCCGATTGACTTGTTTTATAAAAAAATATTACTTAAAGTTTTCACTTGATTTTCCAAAGTAATCTGTTTATCTATGTCTTTATCTTCTCTTTCTTTGAAATCCTTTTTCAACTGTTCTTCTTCGTTTGCAATTTTAGCAATCTGTCTCTCTTGCATAGAAATCTGATTTACTAGCTTAGCATTTTCTTCTTTCACTAAAAATGTTCTATAAGCTTCTGTTTTTGAAGATTCATTGTTTTTATGAGTATCACTTGTCAGTAAATCAAGAGCTTCTTTACATTTGAGTTCAGATGCTTCTTTGTCTTTCTGGTTTGTTTGAAAAAATTTGTACCTCTCAAGATCAATTTTGCAATATTTAAGATCAAGCTTGTATTTATCAAGCTCTTGAGTGAGAGACGTGTTTGCTTTCTTTAATTGCTTTTGAATCTTTTTTTCATCAACATCTAGTTTTAAATTAGCAATTAAGGAAGCAATCAACACACGTTTATCAGTATTTTGATCAGCCTTTTCTTCATTATCACACATATCCGATAAATCAAGAATGACATTACTATCAACCTTTTCCACCACATATGTATCATTAATGGATTCAGGTTGTTCAGAATGTTGTCTTTCAGTGCAAACATATTATAGTCATCGTCTGTGTGTACCTTTTCCAATGGCTCAACATCATAGGTAGGTCCTGAATTGTCATTCGTAGCATGTGAGACCTCCTGAATCTTTGCCATTACATGTAATGTGCTTCCAATTCTTGTTCATCCGGCTCTTCATCAGTGTCTTGAAGCCATTCATTCTGCTCTACACTTAGAGGAATACCTTTTGATTCTTGCTTGCATAACATCATCTTCTCCTTGTGATACTCATAATCCTTGACCCTTTTTGGTTTTCTACACTCCTTAGCAGAATGTCTAAAGCCTTTGCAATTATAACATTGTATCCCAGTCTGCTGAACTACCTGATTTTCTACAGTTTCCCTATTCCCAACAACTGTTAATGTCCTCTGATTTTCAAACTGCCCAGTATGTCTGTCATTCCCAGTTCTTCGAGAAGTATCCATATTCTTGTTCCTAGTGTTTGATGAAGTTCTGAGGTTGTTGTTGGTAGGTTTGTAGATGTTCTTAAAGAGTTTTGCAATGAGTGCCAAACTTTTCTACATTTGCTTATCTCTTTGAGTTTGTTCTTCATCAGTCTTTTTCAGATGCTGACTCATATGGAGGTGAAGGTGGTTTGACAATCTCTTTGCCTTTGTTCCTGGTAGTAGCATGAGTTTTGGTTGATGGTGTTTGTCTTGAGGATTGTGCATGAGTTTTGTAAGGTTTTGGTGATTGAGTATAATCATCTAGATAATGTTGAGCAGTAACAACAAGTGCTAGTGGATTAGCATTCTTGGAAATTCTTTCAGCACGGATTTCATTCACTTCATTTCGGTGTTGTTTCGAATGTTAAAGAGTTTGTGATAGGAGGCGGTGTCCAATCTTGAGCTTGCTTGACAATTATCACAAATCTTGACCATTTTTGGTTGAAGTTGTTGTAGAAACTGAACATTCACTTGCATGGTGTCAACCTTTAACTTCTTCCTTGTCATTTCATTAATCATTCTGTAAAACCTTGTGTAGTATGACTCAATTGATTCCCCGTCCCGTGAAGTAAACTTGCCAAATTCCCATAACAGCTTTGTCTTGACATTTTGGTTGTTGATGGACTCTCCCTGTTGCAAACGTTCAATAGCAATCCACATCTCTTTTGCATTTGGACATGCATCAACATTAGAGTATATATCATTCCCAATCCCATTCAGCATCATATGAACTGCTTCTGCTTCAACATCCATTAATTTCTTGTTCTCTAGTTTAGCATTTGCATAAGGGTAACTTGGTACCCTTTGTCTTTCACCATCTTCATGAATTTCTGGATGAGTGATTTCAGTCATGATATAGGGACCATAACAAATGGTTTTCTTGAGTAGCTCTCTGTTTTGTTTAGTATCAACATATCTCATAAACTGTGATTTCCATTAAGCATATCTACTCGAAGTAAGCATTGGTGAACGTTCCTTGGAACCAGCTCTCATTGTGTATATGAATGTTGTTTGATGAAGTAGACATGATGAATGATTGAAGTGAGGTTATTATTTTGAAATGATGATGGACCTGAAGTAGATAGTTGGATGTTGTTGTTGTTGGGGTGTGTTGTTGTTTGAAATCATGGTAAAGTTACAAACTTTGGAAGTTATTTGTCGTTTATAGTGAGAAAGTTGTAAGCTCTAATGATTGAGTGAGTATTTTAATTGAAAAAGGACAAACGGTGAAATACTTTCTCGTTAAAGGTTAAGAATTGAAATGTGTAAACACTCGTTAAGCTTTATCAAACCAAGGACTAACGATGCAGTAGCTTTCACGTTAAGGTTAACAAGAAAACTATCAATCATTAAAGAGAGTAAAAAGGAATAACGATGAAAGAAGTTTCAAGTAGAGGGTAGAATTTGCAAATTTCGATTAGGGCTTGTAACTTTCCATGCAAATGAAACCCAAAACCCACTTTAACTTGGTATTAACCGAGTCACAACTCACTAAAAAAGGCCCGTTCGCTTGTTCTTTCGAATCCTGGTTCGCTTGTTTGTCTCGTTCTCTCGTCACAAACGAATTTCAGGTTTGCTGGATTCACCTTCTCGTTCGCTAGTTTTCCAAATCCAGGATCGCTGGAATCAAATTTTGCTCGTTCGCTGGATTTGAAAACTTATCATGTTCGCTTGATTCCAAAAACAAGGTTCGTTTGTTTTGTCATTAGTTAAATTCAAACTCAAAACTCGTTCGCTTGTTTGAATATAGAGTAGGTTCGCTACCCTTTGATGTTTTGTTTGAATGAAAAAGAAAATAAGGTTCGCTTATTTTATCTTTCGCTTGAGTTGAAACTAAACTAGGTTTGCTAGTTTTTTGAAACGTATTAAACTTGGGTTACAAGTCTCGTGTTTCACATGATTTAAACAAGGATCGCTTGTTGTAAATTGCACCTGCTTCGCATATATCAAACAATAAATCGTCCTTGTGTACTTTGTTTCCAAAACTCGCTTGATGCAAATAACACTCACACGATTTCAAAAACAACTCGTGAACCTTAAATTTTATAAAAAAACACGTTTTAAGTTATAAAAACACAAACTTTAACAAAAAATAGTCATCGATATATCAAAAGTAAGCATTTTTTATATGTTTCAAAGATAACGTGAGGTTTTTGATAAGAAAAAGCCACGAAATAAGCTAGTAATAAGCTAAAAACACAACCATGAACATCCTAATCTACTCGAGACGATTGATACCACTTGTAAGACCTTATACTTACCATCATTTAAGTAATGAAATGTGAAGCAAACAACCAACCCTCTCTCATGTGCAGAGAGGGGTATTTAGCCAAAAGTTCAATATAGACCTAATATTTGTCATAGACCCAATGAACCAATCATAGCCACTTATTTTTTCATCAAAAATAAAAAAACCCACTTTCCACCTCTTTTTTAAAAATTAAATATCTCACACACTGTTAATCGTTACGCAAAACAACACATACCATCGCGACGAGAATTAAATTATCTTTCTATAGAGGGGCGCATATGTCTTCTCGTCGTAACTTTTTTTTATGATTTTTTAAGTCATTATAAGATTTTATGAAATCATATATGACTTTATGAAATCATATATGATTTTCGACAATGTGACTGAACCATAATTGAAAAAAAAATTCGTCGGAATTCACAAATGCATATTTGATTTTATGATAATCTTATATGATACGTTATACGATCATTATATGATTAGTTTATCGAATCATATATGATTTTCGCAATTCGTGACTGAAAAAAAAATCGAAAAAATTTTCCTCGAAAGTATATCGTGTCACCCGTCTACTGAAAGATAAAAAATACTCGTCGCGATGGTGTATTTTTTGTCGTGTGACGATTTACCGTTTGTAAGATATTTTATTTTTAAAAAATAGGTAGAAAGTGAGTTTTTTTATTTTTGATGAAAAAATAGATGGCTGGGATTGATTCATTGGATTTATGACAAATAATGGGTCTATGTAGATCTTAACTCGGGGTATTTATAAGGATAAAACCCTAAAGGAGACGCCTAGGTCTCTTGTGGTTGGGTCGGGCTCTGCTTTGGTTGGATTTTTGCCCCGAAACACATACAAGGTTAGATTAAACCTCGAGCCTGTGATCCCGACTAGCCTATTACATAGATTACAAAGTTATATAAACGTAAAGATCCGTCATATTTAATAGTGACTTTTACTTCAGTTGTCTGACTCAATATTTTGAGGCTAACATGAAGGTAGCCTCATTTTGAAGACGCCATAAGATCCAAAACATGGTTTGGACAACGGCATCAAAAAATGTGACAAGTCTAAGAGGTAAGTTGATACAACCGGCAATAGTAAAAACATCATTAAGGTTATCAATACGAGTATATTACATGTTCCACTACTTAAGGATCTCAAACCATGTGGTTTTCGCAACAACACACTTCACAAAGATGTGTTCCTCTGTTTCTTGATCGTCATCCCAAACCGGGCAATGTGTCGATGGAAAGTCAACACCCCTATAGTCGAAGTTGTTGGATAAATCCGTATATGTTATGCATGTAAGTTATGAAAAAAGTTATATTCTGAATACACGATGCACAAAATACTAGTAGCAAGTTATCTGAAGAAGCCATTCGCCATTTAAAACTTTCAATACGTTGTTAAATTATTCAATTAAATACCTTTTGTTATTTTAGTTTCAAGATATTAACATGTCGACATATATACCGTTAAGATAAAAGTTTTTATTTTGAATGAATAAAAGTACGTACGTAATTCAAAATACTATGAGCGTGTTGTCATGACGTACTAAAAAAATGTTCGGTTTTTTCTTAATTAAGCTGGTGGAATTAACTACTAGATTGTCATTATACATAAGTACCTGAGCTGATAAATTAATATGCGGATGTTTTTCTAGCTGATTCTTTTAAAGGTATATCAATTTGTTGATGACGATATTAAATATTCTTTTATGTACTTCGAAATTTGTCGGAATTTTTTTTTGTTTTATGTCTTGGATTCGCACTTGAAACCAAAGTGTATGATATATGAGATCTAGTTTGTCGTTTATAAAGAAATAATAATATCAGCATGTCTTGTAGCTACTGATTTATATTTTTCTAAACTCAATGATATATATATATATAAATAAAATTGATGTATGCCATGCTATTTGCTACAAATATTATAATGTATAATTCACGTCAATAACTTATTATTGTAATAAGTTTATGAAGGCAAAACTAAACTTGCATTGATGACGTATAGTATGGACCGGCTAAAAGTTCAATATAGACCCAATATTTGTCATAGACCCAATGAACCAATCCTAGCCACTCATTTTTTCATCAAAAATAAAAAAAGCCACTTTCCACCTCTTTTTTAAAAATTAAATATCTCACACACTGTTAATCGTTACGCAAAACAAAACATACCATCACGACGAGAATTAAATTATCTTTCTATAGATGGGCGACACTATGTACTTTCGACGAACTTTTTTTATGATTTTATGAAGTCATATACGATTTTATGAAATCATATATGATTTTATGAAATCATATATGATTCGTATGACGAATCATATATGATTTTCGTAATTCGCGACTGAAACAAAATTGAAAAAAAAATCGTCGGAATCACAAATCTTATATGATTTTATGAAATCATATATGATTTTATGAAATCATATATGATTCGTTATACGAATCATATATGATTTTCGCAATTCGTGACTGTAAACAAAAATCGAAAAAAAGTTCCTCGAAAGTATATCGTGTCACCCGTCTACTGAAAGATAAAAAAAATACTCGTCGCGATGGTGTATTTTTTGTTGTGTGACGATTTACCGTTTGTAAGATATTTTATTTTTAAAAAAGAAGTGAAAAGTGAGTTTTTTTTATTTTTGATGAAAAAACAGATGGTTGAGATTGATTCATTGGATTGGATCTATGACAAATAATGGGTCTATATTGATCTTAACTCATGTGTATCATTGGTGTTTCTCATTCTATTCTCTTCAATTAACCCTATTATATATACGTAGTTACTTTAGTTTAGTTTAAAAAATTTGTGAACATATCATATCTCGTGTATCACTTTCCATAATCTAACCCCTGCAGTCTTACTAATTACTTGCCATAAATAAAATAAACATGCGTGCTCTCTTGCTATTTAAATAAAGCTTTATGACATATTCTTGCATCCAATTCAAGTGAAAATGTCTACAGATATCAAAATAGAAAAAATTAGCTCCAAAGATGAAGAATTGGCAGCCCAAGAAGAAATCTGGAAATTTATTCTTGGCTTCACTCCCATGGCTCTGGTCAAGTGTGCCATTGAGCTTGGGATAGCCGATATCCTTGAGAAGCACGAATCCCCGATGACACTTGTTGATTTAGCATTAGAAATCGGATGTTCACAGTCTTCCTTGTATAGGATCATGAGGTTCTTAATCCACTATAAGGTATTCCAAGAAGAACCCGTATCTGAAGCATCTGTTGGCTACGTTCTTACCCCATTGTCTCGACTGCTAACAAAAACTGGAAAGCATAGCATGGCCGACTTGGTGTTACTAGAGAGCAGTCCGGTTATGTTGGCTCCATGGCACAAGCTCAGTGCATGGGTTTTGGGTAACAAAGAGTTACCCTTTCAGGCGGCACACAACACTGATTTATGGGGATATACTGCGGCAAATCCAAGTCATAGTAAACTCTTTGATCGTGCAATGGCATGTGATGCTCGTAATGCAGTGGCAGCGATGATTAAGGGCTGTCCTGAGGTGTTTGAAGGGCTGAAGACACTGGTGGATGTTGGTGGTGGTGATGGAACGGCTATAAGATCGATCGTGGAGGCTTTCCCTTGGATCAAAGGAATTAACTATGATCTGCCTCATGTAGTATCGGTGTCTCCTGCATGTAATGGTATAGAACATGTGGGAGGCAATATGTTTGATCATGTGCCAAAAGCTGATGGTGTTCTTTTAATGGTTAATAAAACTTTTATGTTTCCTAATAATTTTCTTTTATTGGTATTCATATTTTTTAAGACTTATTGTTTTTTATTTTGTAGAAAGTACTGCATGATTGGACGGAAGAAGATTGCATACGCATACTAAGAAACTGTCGC
>BQNB010031720.1:0-26543 GCA_026074375.1 Tanacetum coccineum | reverse complement strand
ATATTGATTGGATTTCTTGGATGAAATGTCCTAAATCCATATCCTTGTAATTTCTAGCTCCTTGTTAGTTTTTTTAATAATATCAATTTGCCGTTCAAAAAAAAAACAAAGATGTGTTCCTCTGTTTCTTGATCGTCATCCCAAACCGGGCAATGTGTCGATTGAAAGTCAACACCCCTATAGTCGAAGTTGTTAGATAAATCCGTATATGTTATGCATGTAAGTTATGAAAAAAGTTATATTCTGAATACACGATGCACAAAATACTAGTAGCAAGTTATCTGAAGAAGCCATTCGCCATTTAAAACTTTCAATACATTGTTAAATTATTCAATTAAATACCTTTTGTTATTTTAGTTTCAAGATATTAACATGTCGACATATATACCGTTAATATGAAAGTTTTTATTTTGAATGAATAAAAGTACGTACGTAATTCAAAATACTATGAGCGTGTTGTCATGAGTGACGTACTAAAAAAATGTTCGGTTTTTTCTTAATTAAGCTGGTGGAATTAACTACTAGATTGTCATTATACATAAGTACCTGAGCTGATAAATTAATATGCGGATGTTTTTCTAGCTGATTCTTTTAAAGGTATATCAATTTGTTGATGACGATATTAAATATTCTTTTATGTACTTCGAAATTTGTCGGAATTTTTTTTTGTTTTATGTCTTGGGTTCGCACTTGAAACCAAAGTGTATGATATATGAGATCTAGTTTGTCTTGTAGCTACTGATTTATATTTTTCTAAACTCAATGATATATATATATAAAAATAAAATTGATGTATGTCATGCTATTTGCTACAAATATTATAATGTATAATTCACGTCAATAACTTATTATTGTTAATAAGTTTATGAAGGCAAAACTAAACTTGCATTGATGACGTATAGTATGGACCGACCCGGCTCACTCATACTAATAGACTCAGTAGCTGATAATGGGCCTGCGGCCCATGACTCGCGGTCACGGCCTCCTGGAGCTACGGGTCGCGGTTAGCGGCACAAATGATCGTGACCGCAGCATCTTTACAAGTTATCTTTAGGAAAGGATAATCTAATTAAATAAGAAGATATCATTTACTTATTTAAATCATGAAGGATAAGTACGAATCCCTACAATATCGGCCGCATCTTGGGCCGAAAGATACGGAAACCCTAAGAGGTATTCAGCCTATAAAAGGAGCGTAATTAGCATCAATACAGGTATCCAACAAACCCTAATTACACTCAATTACTCTCTCAAAATCACATACTTACTCTCACGCCGGAGTCTAATCGTGGGATCCGCTCCCACGATAAGGTTAACGGTGCTTATTTCCTTGTGCAGGGTCCTTCAACGAATTCACTTGGTACAAGAACGAGGCACTCTATACCCGAATAGCAGCCTATTCGGATCAAACTAAACCCCACCTAACTTTTGTATCAACAAGTTGGCGCCATCCGTGGGACCTGACACTAGGAATTACTCTCATCAGAATGAGCGTGATGGCTAATGCAACTCCCATTGTGACCACTGTCACGAAAAATGCAAACAATGAAAAGGCGCCAGACGCCGCATCCAGGGTGAACATCATCGATTTCTGCGAAGAACACTACGAAGACATCCTGCCGATCATTATGGAGAAGGCACGGCGTGACAAGCGAAAAGAAGTCCAAACCAGACTAAACTTTGGAGAAAACCCTAAGAAAACCCGAAGAGAAAGGGAGAACTCCTTAAACTCAAGGGCAGAAAACTCGCCTATAAGATTCCACCCTGGGATATCCCGGACACGCGTACCACGAGACACGCGAAGACAGGAACGTTTATTAACTGCCCGGAATGGCGCGCCCCCTGAGCGCTATACCCGCCGATGCGTTCTCCGCGGGCGCCCCCATCTTCCCCCCCCCCTCCGCTTACCCCCCCCCCTTCCTGCCCACCCTAACCCCCCTTCCCCCAGTCTGGGGCCCCCGCCCCCCCTACCGCCGCCACCCTCCCTCTTCTCCCCCCCAACCCCCCCCCCCTCCCCTTTTTTCCCCCCCCCCCACCACCCCCATCCCCCCCTCTTCCCCCCCCCGACCACCCAACCACCCCCCCACCCCTTCCCGCTTGAGCCACCAAAGGAAAAGCGTGCACGAGAGACTCAGTGATACATACTCGCCAAGTGCAACAAAATCCGAGCCAAGCAGGACAGACTCGAGAGACCCCTCTCACAGCGAAGGTTATTCCCACCCCCCCCCCCCCCCCCCCCCCCCCCCCCCCCCCCCCCCCCCCCCTCAAGTAGGGAACATCCCGAATTAAAGATCGCCCTCCGGGGCGTCGAAGAATCGATGGGCGATACTACTCCTCATGTACAGGACCAAGTATAGAGATCGTCTCGTAACAGGAGATTCGATCTCGGACGAAATCGATATCTGCAGCGTAAAAGATAGAGGGAAAGTGAATCCCATCATAAAAAAGCAGCACAGTAACGGCGGACACTGGAAGTCCCAAGAAGAAAAGGCGCAACCTGATCTCAGTATGAAGACGCACATTGGCCGTACCCTGGACCTGCGAGGACGTGGATCCGTTCGACCACTAATCCCGCGCGAATCCGCACCGCAGATCGCGAAAGTTCGCAGAAACTTTACCATGCCCAACAATGTGAAAACATATGACGAACCGGAGACCCGAAGTCGCTCGCGCTACTAAGCAATCTTCCAAGCCGCGGCACAGGTGGAACGTTGGGCGATGCCTACATGGTGTCACATGTTCAATTCTACCTTAATAGGGGCTGCGAGGGTCTGGTTTGATGAACTACCTCCAGAAAGCATAGACGGGTACAAGGGTCTCAAAGCGGCCTTCCTAGCATATTTCATGCAGCAGAAGAAGTATGTAAAAGATCCAGTGGAAATTCACAACATTAAGCAGAGGGACGGGGAGACCATTGAGGATTTCATGGAACGGTTCAAAGTTGAAACCGGGCGCATGAAGGGAGCCCCCGAATGCATGCGGATCTCCGGGTTCATGCATGGGGTCAACAACCCCGAACTAACAAAGCGTCTCAACGAACACGTTCCAAAGACCATGGAAGAAATGATGACAGTCACCACTGCCTTCATACGAGGAGAAGCTGCGGCCGCTTCCAAGAAGAAAGGTCACTTGCCGTGGAAATCACAAGATCAGTCCAAGCGGCACGCCTCCGAGCGAAGATCTGACTTCCGAGGTCAGTCAAGGGAAGGACGGGGGTCTAACAAGTTTACCCCCTCACCAGAACGCCCAAAGAAATCCTCGCGGCCGAAGCAGGAAAGTTCAAACCACCACCGCCCATGGTAACCCCGGCAGAAAAAAGAAGCAGCAACAAGTTTTGCGATTTCCACAACGATAAAGGGCATAGCACGGACGAGTGCATGCAGTTAAAGAAGCAGATTGAAGAATTGGTGCGAGCAGGGAAGCTCTCGCACTTGATAAAAGAAATTAAGCAGGGTCGAGATCAAACAAAGAATGGAAAGAAGGAAGCCCCGGCTAAAGACAAATCCCTAGCAATTTATATGATACAACCGTGGCAGAGAATGACAAGGCAAAAATTAACCCAACTTTGCCCTGGTAGGGAAATTTTACGTCCCACGGCTAACAGCGATGGGACCGAAGGTCCGCTTGTCATAGAAGCAGAAATTGGTGGACACATGATCCACCGTATGTACATAGACGGAGGTTCCTCTACGGAAATACTCTATGAGCACTGCTTCAACCAGCTCCGGCCGGAAATCAAGAACCAAATGGTCCCGGCAACAACATCGCTAACCGGGTTTAGTGGAGAAACCATATGGCCACTGGGACAACTTAGGCTCTTGGTAACAATAGGGGACGCAGACCACTCTACAAAAGCATGGATGAATTTCATGATCGTGAGGTCACTATCGCCATACAACGGTATCATTGGAAGACCTGGAATACGGGAAATCCAAGCAGTACCATCTACGGCTCATGGGATGCTTAAGTTCCCCGCCAACGGAGGAATAGTCACTATCCGTAGTACTATCTTGATACCCGCTGAGTGTACAACAGTGATCACATCATCTAAGGAGGTACCCAAAGAAGCCGAAGTTCGCCCTAAAAATTTCAAAATAGCTCTACATCCAAACTTCCCCGATCAGGAGGTTGCAATCGGAGGAACGCTATCCACAGAAGGACGGACGGAACTGTGCTCGCTCCTAAAGAAAAACTTGGATATATTTGCGTGGCAACCGTCTGACATGACAGGAGTACCACGATCGGTAGCCGAACATCGACTCAATATCCGAGAAGGATATTCGCCTGTTCGACAGAAGAAAAGGGGGCAGGCCCCGGAACGTTCAAAGGCGATCCAAGCGGAGGTGCAGAAACTAGTAGAAGCGGGTATCATGAGAGAGTTATTATCAGGCTAGCTTGTCTAATCCAGACATGGTAAAAAAGCATGACAGAAGGAGAAATTTGCTAGATTTTCACTGACTTAAACCAATGGCCTCCCGCGGGATTGTTTATACTCCTTCCTGAAATAGACTGGAAAGTCGAATCTCTCTGCGGCTACCCCTTTAAGTGTTTCTTGGACGCTTACAAGGGCTTATCAGCGCTCAGATACAGATGGAGTAGTTCATATGAAGAAAAAAACGGCCTTCCATACCAGCCAAGGTTTATGATATAACAAAAATCCCTGTCGGCCTCAAGAATGATGGTGCCGACATACCACGACTAGTGGACAAGCATACGATAGCCAATTTGGTAGGAACATGGAAGTATATGTTGATGACTTAGTTATTAAAAGTCACACGGAAGAGGAGATGATAAGAGACATTAATGAAACGTTCCGGACGTTATAAAGAATCAACATGAAGCTTAACCGTGTCCTGAAAAAACACTTAAGGACAATCAAAGTTATTAAAAGTCACACGCGGCAAGAGAATAAATGTTCTTGGGGTACATGATTAGCCCGGAAGGAATAAAACCGTGCCCTGATAAAACAGAAGATGTGCTACAACTCCCTTCCCCACGGACAATCAAAGAGGTCCAAAGCCTCAATGGGAAGTTGGCTAGTCTGAACAGATTCCTCTCCAAGTCAGCGGAAAAGTCCTTGCCACTATTTAAAACCTTGAAGAAGTGCATTAAAAAGAGTAACTTCCATTGGACTCCAGAAGCGGAACAAGCCTTCACGCAGCTAAAACAACACTTGTCGGAGTTACCCCTGCTGGTAGCACCAAAACCTAAGGAAGAATTGATTGTATACTTGGTCGCCTCTCATGGAGCTATTAGCGCGGTCTTGATGACTGAAAGAGACACGGTTCAGACGCCAGTCTACTTCGTAAGCCGCGCTTTACAGGGTCCCGAACTAAACTATTCCCCAATGGAAAAGTTAGTCCTATCACTGGTTTTCACCGCTAAAAGATTGCGGAGGTATTTCCAAGCACATCCCATTGCAGTTATTACTGACCAACCCATCAAGCAGATAATGTCGGCGACCGTGATCTGTCATGAAACTACAAAAATGGAGCGTCATGCCTATGGAGAACAAATAATCACCTACCCCAAGGACGTTTGTGAAAAAGGGGAAAAAACAAGAATCCTAGCAGATTCTCGTAGAAAAAACCGATGAGAACTTTGCCAAGAAACCCATCAGACGGATATTTCTGCAAGAGCCTGGACACTATTCACGGATGTATCATCAAGTAATAAGGATGGATCTGGGGCCGGGTTAATACTGAGAAGCCCGGAAGGAACTAGTATCACCTACACGCTAAGATTTCAAGTTTTACGGCACTAACACGAAGCAGCGATGAGGCACTGATAGCTTGGCCACCGTATTGCATCGCAATGGATTACGCGAATGTTCGCGTAAGTGTAGACTCTGAAAGTTGGTAGTTAAACCAGGTCCTAGGGGCGTACGTCGCTAAAGAACAAAATATGATCAAATACCTGGAGAAGGTCAAAAGCCTGGTCAGCAGCTTCGCTAGCTTTTCTATAAGCCAAGTACCACGAAGCAAAAACAAGAAAGCAGATGCCCTGAGCAAAATTGCGTCAACCAGCTTTGCACATTTATCTAAACAGGTCTTGGTTGAAATACTCAAAAAAAATCCATACCAACGAGAAGAGGTAGCCACGGTAGTTAGAAAGAAGGGGAACAACATGTATGCCCCGAACATAGAATACCTGAAAGATGGGAATCTTCCTGGTGATAGAAAGGAGGCAAGAAAACTCCGCATAAAGGCCAGACAGTACGAATTGTTGGAAGGGATTCTCTACAAGCGGTCATTTCTGAAACCATGGCTACGGTGTGTCGGACCACTTCAAGCGGATTATGTGATCCGAGAAATCCATGAGGGGTCGTGCAGTATGCACGCAGGACCGCGATCGGTAGTAGCCAAGGCTATGCGGCTGGGATATTATTGGCCAACAATGCACCGGGACGCACGAGAAATGATACGTACATGCAACGATTGTCAAATACATCGTCCCGTGCCAAGAAACCCTCAACATCCGCTAACCCCAATCACGGCCCCGTGGCCGTTCTACAAATGGGGAATTGATATAGCTGGTCCTTTCCCGGAAGGATCAGGTAAAGTCAAATTTTTAATAGTCGCAATGGATTATTTCACGAAATGGATAGAAGCAAAAGCCGTGGCGACAATCACAGGAAATCAGGTGAAAAAATTCGTGTGGGACAACATCGTATGCCGCTTCGGTCTCCCAGGAGAAATAATCTCGGACAACGGCAAGCAGTTCAGCGACAACCCATTTAAGGATTGGTGTGACAAATTGAATATCACACAGCGATTCGCCTCAGTGAAACACCCGCAGTCTAATGGACTCGTAGAGAGGGCAAACCGGAGCTTGGGTGAAGGAATCAAGGCACGCCTGGGCGAAGGAAACAAGAATTGGGTAGAGGAACTCCCTCATGTCCTGTGGGCCCATCGCACGATGATTAAGTCAAGTCATGGTGATACACCTTTTTCCCTGACCTATGGGACGGAAGCCGTCATACCTGCGGAAATCAGAATGCCCACCTACCGCACCGCGGCCAAGACTTAGTACATGAATGATGTAGGAGACTACGGGCAAAAATTTAGATATACTAGAATAAAAGCGAGAGGCAATCACCCCCTCCACCACCCTTACTTACCACACACCTTTGGGAACCTTCGGCACAATCTGTGAGGCCAAGGCCACCGCGAGAGCAGATGAGAAAGTAATACAATGCTAGGGTCCGCGGTGTTGCTTTTAGACCTAGAGACATGATGCAGATTAGATCGACTCAGCAAAGACGCAATCATGCCGGCACCGGTGGAAAGCTTGGACCAAAGTGGGAAGGTCCTTATGAGGTCACGGAACCAGGTATGAAGTGCATAAAAGCGCACGCTAGAGTCATGAGGAGCTCGGACCTACCGCGGAACGTCAACATTGCCAATCTTAAGAGCGCGATGCTACGCTCTAGGATGCAGCACATGCATAGATGAACCCTCATTGTCGATAGTACCCCAATAAAAGTAATCGCGTTATAGGTTAATTTTTTGTTCTTAAGATATTAATAAAACTCTGTAGGGCCTAGCTAACCCTGCGATTTCTCTATTTTGAAAATTTTCCATGTTACGGTCATTCCATGAATACATAATATTGTGATTATCTCCGGATGTTTATAGGATAAGTACCCTAATAATTGCTTGCCGCGTAAGAGGGTTGCAACCCCAGTGGCCACGGATTCTGTATCTTTAATCTGTGTACCTAAGATGTTAGGCGCATAAAGAAAGACTCCCAGGGAGCACGTAAGTCACTAAACGTGCCATATATATACATCAATGATAATTAAAATTATCCACTTACAAAAAATTGTTGCCCACGGACATCCATGGGAATATTACATTAAAAGACAAAAAATATCAAAGTGCCACAGGCGGCACTACGGCTCAAGGCCAATCCAAATTGTACATGGGCGGCAGAGACTTGGATCTAATCAACCGGGGGGATGCCTCAATCCTTCTGTTGATGTCCTCTGTCCCGGGGAGCGAGCATCCACTGTCAAACAGAATATCAAGACCATGAAGGAGAAACATAGGTACTTCCAACACTGGAAATACTGTCAGACCTAGTGTGATGCGCGGAACCTGAATCCCATAATTCGAACATACAACCCGACACTTCTTCTTCTTCTCAGCACGACTTATGTTAGCCTAATAGCTCACTTCCAACATCATTTCTTCTTTCAAAACCCATGGATCTCTGGGATCACGTACCTCCGGATACACAGGGATCTTTAGCTAGGGAGGAACTAGGACGGAGCTACGCGGAGATCGCGCGCAGAGCGATGCAGAGAACTTCCCAACCATCACTCTCCAAGTGTAAGGACAGGTCAAAAGCAAATCTAATAGGGCAACCTATAAGGAGTTCTCGCAGATGATCAATCAGTTGTATATTCTAAGTCCTTTTTGAGGTGGTCATTAAGGGACGCAACATATTTGGCGTCGACCTCAGGGTCGTACGCCTCAATCACCTCTAAATCCAACTGAGCCTTCCCATGCTCTACCCCATGTTTAAGTCCCTCGCCCATGCGTTTAGCAATCCTAGCGGATACGACATTAGCAAATGCCTGCCTCAGGTCGGTGAACTCCACACATTTCATTACGGCTAGGCGTAGACCGTGTCCGATAACCCATCGACGGCATGCGATGGCTGTAAGCATGTGAGGATACAACTCCTCGTCAAAGTCTATGCTCAGCGCATCCAGACGTGCATCCATTTCCGCACAGCGCCGCTCCACTTTGTCCTCCTCACGCTTCTTAAACTCTTCAAAATCGGCCTTTATTTGTTCATCGCCCATAACCTGAGCTTCAAGGGTAGACACCTGCTGAAACAGTTGATTGTTATTTACTTGAAGGTCTGCAAATTTTTAGCACGTGGCTTTTCAACTCTCCTCGAGATTAATTCGCGCACTAATAGCCTCCGCGGTCTAACATAGCGCTAGTGTCAACCTCGCCTCCAGCAGAGTGGGTCTTTTATATTCCTGGTTTTGATTACGGAGCCCCTTTCGCTTCCTGATCAGTTTCTTTATCTCCTCCCTGCGTCGCGCGCATATCTCTGATCTCGCTTGGCTACCTTTTCTTTCTGGCTTCTTAGCAATCGGACTCTGTATCCGCTCCTTACTCGCAGCTGGGAACCCGCGAGCGTGCGCGCTGTCATGCCCAGATTTACGTTGTACTAGTTTAGCGACTTCCTTCATGGGCAAGTGTGCGCAGCTCCGAGAAAATACCCTGGCGGCACCACAGCTAGTGCGACCATCGCCGAGCGCTGCATGCATCCTTGGTGTATGAGAGCGCGCGCGATGGCAGATGTTGGTTATAGCCCCATCTCGTGCTGATAAATAACCGCCATTGCGACCCACGAGCGCGCGAGGATGTGACTAAAAGGAGAGGAACCTTCTCAAATCTGGATCTCCCACGATGGTCGCTCCCTTAGAAGACCTGCATTAAGGACGCGAAACATATGAACTGTTAGCATACACAATATAAAAAAACGAAACGAAGGGAATATACTTTGTTAGCATAATTCAAAGAGATCGTGGAACGAATCACTTACTCAGCAATATCTCTTGCCGGGGCTGGCTGTGGCTCCGCGAAAGATAGCGGGTCCGGATCAATAGTACCAGCAGGAGTCCCCTGCGAGGCAGGCGCAGACAAGGTGGAGCCTGCCTCCAACCCCGTTGAAGCAAAGGATTTTCCTCCGAAGGTACTCGGTGCTGGGCGGGAGACATCAAAATCTTTCCTCAATACCTTCGGCGGGGCGTTCGCATCCGCCCCATCATTCACCCTCTTGCGGCGCCTTTTGCTCACAAGGGGTACATCGGCGGCATCTTCCTCCTCTATGACTATATTTGGAGCGACCCCCGTGGTCGACGCATGTCCGGTAGGAGGAACTTCGGAGGCCCCTGTCTCCAAAACTTGGTCTTCCGTTCTGTCACCCTCATTAATTTGTTGCGAGGGGTTTTCATTATCAAAGTCCAGGGGTGACCTCTCTATGGTGGATGGTGTCCCGGAAGACTCTGTGGCTGCGGCCGGCTCTCCCATATCTATCACCCGGTTTGCGGTGACTGTCAGCAGCGGCACCTCTAGCATCATGAGACAGTGCTGGTCTTTACATTCGTGTGGAGATAATCACAAAGACCTCATCCACTCTCTCTCAGTTGCACACAAGGTGGCAAGGAGGGGGGTGGGTGTCGACGGGAAGGATACATCGACGGTGCGACACGCGCCGATGGCTATCTGATAGATGCGCGCTCGAGCGAGAGAAGACGCGCTGATCTTGCGCGAGAGTAGGAGACGAGCGATAACCAACTAATTCCACCCTAATGAAAACATCTTAACAGCTCTCTATTCACCCATACTCCATCGGCACGCCATCGTCATAGTTTGTGAGAGGGAGTGGATACACATCGTCCCCAAGTAAGAAGTAATAATCCATACATAACACTCTATCTCTCTCTCTCTCACAATAGAGAGAGCGAGTAGGGGGCGAGGTGATAAGGAACAAGTACTCACTAACAATATATATCTATATAACACACACACTGAGTAGTGTACCTAAATATCAGCTACACACACACACTCTTCACACACTAGGAGAACGACGACTGGCTTTAAGAAGTTGGGGGGAGGAACTTATCATACATGGACTCATCACTATCACATATATCTCTCAGAGTTCAACAGAAGACGGTCGGGGAGTGATTCACACATCTAAAAACAATACTATCACAGGAATAAGTAGGGCAGCATCACTCGAGCACTCCCAAAAATTGAGAAGTTGTAAGGATTATGAAGGGACATGTGGAACACTCACACACTCACATATGGTGAGGAAGGGATGGGGAGTTTGTGAGCGAGAGCGCTCCTCACATCGCGCGAGACAAGTTGGAGGAGAGATGTGAGAAAGTTGGAAGAAGAGGGCAGTGATAGAGAGAGATTAATAGATAAACACGTGCACACACAGATGAGAGAGCGAAGAGCAGTGTGAGAGTGTGACAGGGATTTAGTGAGAGTGATATAATCACATATTTTGAGTCTGATAAGAAGATCACAAATATTACGGAATTGATTAGGTGCGAGTATATGTGACACTTTGTTGAGGTTATAGTATAAATTCTTGTAAAGCTCTATATAGATCTGATGGTCATATATATAGTGAGTAGTGGTCTATCTATCGGTGAGAGTTTTGTGATTTATGAGGTGGAATGTGATCTATCTCATTAGAATAGTAGAGAGAGTAGCGCTCTAGAGGCTAGGTAGAGTGGAATTGGAGAAGTAATTGAAGGGTGATAGTGTAAGTGTACACACTAATCTATTTGTTTGAGAGACTAGGATAGTGGAGAGAGAGATGAGAGAGAGTGAGTCGTGTGATTTGTTGTATATAGTGTTCATAAGAGAGTTGAGAGCGTGGTGAATAAGAATTGTGTATGATAAAATATGGTTAATTAATGTGGTTGTTTGTGGAGGGGAATGATATCTAGAGCTCTGTGCGTAGAGTGTATAATTTGTGTTAGTGAAGGGTGGTTTTTGGTATAGTTGTAGGAGTGAGTGTGAAAAGAGATGTTGGGTGAGAGTGAGTGATGATTGTGAGTAGAAGTGTTATAATGTTGAATTTAAATTGTTGTGTTGTGAAAATTGGGGATATAGGTGGTTGATTGATTGTGTTGTACTCTCTCTATTTGTAGGGGTGAGGGGTATGATAGTTTTGGTGTGTGGTAAATAGTATAATGATTGATGAGGGGTTGGTTGGTGTGGAGTGTGTTTTATATTGGTTGTTAAGTGCACTTTGTTTTGGTTGGTTGGGTTGGTTGTTTGGGTTGTGAAGATTAATAATGAAGTAATTTAATAGAAGTTAGTATTGTATGTGTGTAATTAAAAAATAGAGTAGTTGAATGTGATGTTGAAAATAACTGTAAGAGATAAAGAAGGTAAGTAGGAAAGTAATATTTGTATGAGAGATATATTATTATTATTATGTTTTTTTGTTTTGGAAGGGGAAGAGTAAATAAAGTTTATTGAAATTAAATGATTTTTAAAAAATTGATATTATGTTAATTTTTAATAATTGTCTAATTTAAGTTAAAATATGTAAAAAAAATAGAAATGAAGGGTCAGGACATGGTTTTACGGTTGCCAACTATCAAATCCACTCTGAGAATGCAAAACCGCCAAACGCTATAGGTGGGGCCCCGTAGCAGAAAAACAGGACACGTAAACCGAGAAACGGCTAAAACGGCTGATTGATGGGACAAGTGGGCCCCCAAGATATGTCACCTTCCTCGTAATCCCTACCCGTCCAAAGGATAAGTGGGGACACGTGTCAAACATCCAACTGTGCACAACATTCGAGGGCATAGTATAAATAGGGCCAGCGAGGACTGTTCAAGTTTACACAATCTTTGAATCTAAACCTCCATTTTTACACATACAGCCGCATACGTTACCTATTCCCACGGAATCGCATTACGCCAGGTTAGTACACAGCGCCATTTTATAAAACTGGTTAGGGATGGGGAGGGATACCATACAACTTGAAACCGCCGTGTCAACTATCTCCCAGGAATATCTGCTAGAGTTTACCAGTGAGTACGGTATATCAGAAGATCTGCATCCGGAACTTCCTGCTCCAGGAGACAGGATCGTGGACTTTCCAGAGGACAAAATCGGTGTATACACCAAATTTTTTGAGTTTGCTAATTTTCGTATCCCTATATCACAATTTCTCTTCGATATCCTCGGGTATTATCAAATTCATTTGTCACAACTGTCAGTTATAGGCGCGTCCAAGGTAAGTCATTTCGAAATCCACTGCCGTGTCTTAAACGTAATTCCGTCTGTAATTCTGTTTCGTGTGTTTTACATTCCGTCCTTTAATTCTGGGTGGATGTCCTTTAGCAAACGCCCAGGAAAAAACACCCCTCAATGCTATACCAAGCCCTTAGATTCCCTAAAAAACTGGAACAACCGCTTCTTTTGGGTGGATGAGAAAGTATTTCCTACCGTCGTTGACTGGCGTGAAAGTGCTCCAAAGGATGAGAAGCCAGCGGAGGGCTCTTATTCCGTAGAAGACGTAGCGAGGTTGGACACACGCCGTACCCCAATCCAAAAACAGCCAGAAGCCCTGCTATGTTTAGTAGGATTGAGCCGGAGATACTACCTGGGAGACGATGTGTATCCCACCTTCCTGTATGACGATGGCCGGGGTGGGTGTTTGATATATTTTCCGTGAGTTACTTGTATATGTAAAAAGATATGCTAACAGCGCGTGTTTGATTGCAGAGATGGATTTGTTCAATTTGATTAGTGCCCCAAATCCTGCCAAAGTAAAGACCGGCACCCGTCCTCGTGCTGCTCATGAGGTGCCGCTGCTGACAGTCACCGCAAACCGGGTGATAGATATGGGAGAGCCGGCCGCAGCCACAGAGTCTTCCGGGACACCATCCACCATAGAGAGGTCACCCCTGGACTTTGATAATGAAAACCCCTCGCAACAAATTAATGAGGGTGACGGAACGGAAGACCAAGTTTTGGAGACAGGGGCCTCCGAAGTTCCTCCTACCGGACATGCGTCGACCACGGGGGTCGCTCCAAATATAGTCATAGAGGAGGAAGATGCCGCCGATGTACCCCTTGTGAGCAAAAGGCGCCGCAAGAGGGTGAATGATGGGGCGGATGCGAACGCCCCGCCGAAGGTATTGAGGAAAGATTTTGATGTCTCCCGCCCACAACCTCGAGTACTTTCGGATGAAAATACTTTGCTTCAACGGGTTAAAGGCGTCTCCACCTTGTCTGCGCCTGCCTCCAGGAGACTCCCTACTGGTACTATTTGATCCGGTCCCGCAACTTTCGGCGTAGGCACAGCCCCCGCAACAATAGATTTGCTGCAGTAAGTTGATTCGTTCCAAGATCTCATTTGAATTATTGCTAACAAAGTAACATTCCAATCATTTCTTTTTTTTTACAATTTTATCTAACAGTTCATATGTTTCGCGTCATTAATGCAGGTATTCTAAGGGAGCGACCGTCGTGGGAGATCCAGATTCGGAGAAGTCTTCCTCCTTTACATCCTTTGCTGGGTCGCCAGGCGGTATATATCAGCCGGGATGGGGTATAACCAACAGCTGCCGCTTTGACACCCCCGGTGCATGCCAGGACGCGGTGGATCATATGGTGCCGCCAGGGTATTTTTCGGAGCTGCGCCACTTGCCCAATGAGGAATTCTTAAACCAGTACAACGTAAATCTGGCACGGCAAGTGGCTATGGGTTCCCAGCTGCGGTTAAGGTTTGAACAAGAGGTCCGACTGCTGAAGAAAGCCAAAGAAAAGGTAGCCAAGCGAGATCAGAGAATCCATGCGCGAGAGGAGGAGATAAAGAAACTGGATCAGGAAGTGCAGGGCCTCCGTAATCAAACCAGGAATCTAGAGACCCTGCTGGAGGCCGAGGTTGACATGAAGAAGGCCGCGGAGGCTAATAGTGCGGAATTAACCAGAGAGTTGGAAAGCCTCCGCGCTAAATTTTCAGACCTTCAAGTAAATAACAATCAACTGTCTCAGCAGGTGTCTACCCTTCAAGCTCAGGTTACGGGTGAGGAACAAATAAAGGCCGCTTTTGAAGAGTTTAAGAAGCGTGAGGATGACAAAGTGGAGAGGCGCTGTGCGGAAATGGATGCACGTCTGGATGCGCTGAGCATAGACTTTGACGAGGAGTTGTATCCTCACATGCTTACAGCCATCGCAGGCCGCCGATGGGTTATCGGACACGGTCTACGCCTAGCCGTAATGAAATGTGCGGAGTCCACCGACCTGAGGCAGGCGTTTGCTAATGTCGTGTCCGCTGGGATTGCTAAAGGCGTGAGCGAGGGACTTAAACATGGGGTGGAGCATGGGAAGGCCCAGTTGGATTTAGAGGTGATTGAGGCGTACGACCCTGAGGCCGACGCCAAATATGTTGCGGCCCTTCATGCCCTAAAAGACTTAAAATATCCTCTGATTGATCATCTGGAGAAACTTAAGGACGCCCCCATAGATTTGATTATGGCGTCCTTACACTTAGAGAGTGATGTTGGGGAAGAAACTCCTCAGTGGATCCGCGAGCTCCGTCCTAGTTCCTCCCAGCTAAAGATCCCTGTGTATCCGGAGGTACGTGATCCCAGAGATCCATGGGCTTTTAAAGAAGAAATGTTGTTGGAAGACGCTATTACGGTAAACGTAAGTCGTGCTAAGAAGAAGAAGAAGTGTCGGGTTGTATATCGCACTCATAGGATCGGGTCCGCGCATCACCTTACGTCTGATGGTATTCCAGTGTCAGTACCTATTGTTGCTCCTCAGGGTCTTGCTATTCTGTTGACAGATGCTTCTACCCGGACAGAGACAACGGAAGATGAGGCATCCCCCCGGTTGATTAGATCCAAGTCTCTGCCGCCCATGTACAATTTGGATTGGCCTTGAGCCGTAGTGCCGCCTGTGGCACTTAGATATTTTTTATCTTTTAATGTAATATTCCCATGGATGTCCGTGGGCAACAATTTTTTGTAAGTGGATAATTTTAATTTTCATTGATGTATATATATATGACACGTTTAGTGACTTACGTGCTCCCTGGGAGTCTTTCTTTATGCGCCTAACGTCTTAGGTACACATATTAAAGATACAGAATCCGTGGCCACTGGGGTTGCAACCCTCTTACGTGGCAAGCAATTATTAGGGTACTTATCCTATAAACATTCGGAGATAATCATAATATTATTTATTCATGGAATGACCGTAACATGGAAAATTTTCAAAATAGAGAAATCGCAGGGTTAGCTAGGCCCTGCGGAGTTTTATTAATATCTTAAGAACAAAAAATTAAAAGATACATGGATTACTTTTATTAAGGGTCCTAATGACAATGAGGGCTCATCCATGCATGTGCTGCAGCTTAGAGGTAGCATTTCTTTATATTAGTAATGTTTCATGTCCGTGGTAGGTCCGTGCCTGATATAGTCCTTAGTATATATGCTCCATCACCTAGTGCTTCTGTGACCTCATAAGGACCTTCCCACTTTGGTCTAAGCTTTCCACCGGCTGCCGCATGACTTGCGTTATTGCTGCGATAAACAAAGTCTCCAGGTCTAAAAGTAACACCGCGAACCCTAGCATTGTAATACTTTGTCATCTTCATTTTGGCCTTGGCCTCACAGATTGCTGCGCGCTCCCGCTTTTCTTCCAGTAGATCCAAATTTAGCCGTAGCTCTTCATCATTATGTACAGTGTCTACTGCCGAGGTGCGGTAGGTGGGCATTTTGATTTTTGCAGGTATGAAGGCTTCTGTTTCATAGGTCAGGGAAAAAGGTGTGTCACCATGACTTGACTTAATCATCGTGCGATGGGCCCACATGACATGAGGGAGTTCCTCTACCTAATTCTTATTTTTTTCGCCCAAGCGTGCCTTGATTCCTTCACCCAAGCTCCAGTTTGCCCTCTCTACCAGTCCATTAGACTGCGGGTGTTTCAGTGAGGCAAATCGCTGTGTGATATTTAATTTGTCACACCAATCCTTAAATGGGTTATCGCTAAACTACTTGCCGTTTTTCAAGATTATTTCTCCTGGGAGACAGAAGCGGCATATGATGTTGTCCTACGCGAATTTTTTCACCTGATTTCCTGTGATTTTTGCCACGGCTTTTACTTCTATCCATTTCGTGAAGTAATCCATTATGACTATTAAAAATTTGACTTTACCTGATCCTTCCGGGAAAGGACCAGCTATATCAATTCCCTATTTATAGAACGGCCACGGGGCCATGATTAGGATTAGCGGATGTTGAGTGTTTCTTGGCACCGAACGATGAATTTGACAATCGTTACATGTACGTATCATTTCTCGTGCGTCCCAATGCATTATTGGCCAATAATATCCCAGCCGCATAGCCTTGGCTACTACCGATCGCGGTCCTGCGTGCATACTGCACGACCCCTCATGGATTTCTCAGATCATATAATCCGCTTGAAGTGGTCTGACACACCGTAGCCATGGTTTCAGAAATGACTGCTTATAGAGAATCCCTTCCAATAATTCGTACTGTCTGGCCTTTATGCGGAGTTTGCTTGCCTCCTTTCTGTCACTAGGAAGAGTCACATCTTTCAGGTATTCTATTATCGGGGTCATCCATGTTGTTCCCTCTTCTTCCACTACCGTGGCTACTTCCCCACCCCCCCCCCTATAAACCCACCCCCCACCCATCTTCTCGGTTAAGAGGAATTTTTCTTTGAGTATCTCAACCAAGACCTGTTTAGATAAATGTGCAAAGCTGGTTGACGCAATTTTGCTCAGGGCATCTGCTTTCTTGTTTTTGCTTCGTGGTACTTGGCTTATAGAAAAGCTAGCGAAGCCGCTGACCAGGCTTTTGACCTTCTCCAGGTATTTGATCATATTTTGTTCTTTAGCGACGTACGCCCCTAGGACCTGGTTTGCTACCAACTTAGAGTCTACACTTACGCGCACATTGCGTACTCCCATCTGCGCTGCAATCCGGAGGCCAGCTATCAGTGCCTCATACTCTGCTTCGTTGTTAGAGACATAAACTTTGAATCTTAGCACGTAGGGCAATCCGTTCCTTTGGACTTGTCAGTATCTAACCCGCGGCCTCGGATCCATTAGACATGATTGATCAATCTCATGAATAGTGTCTCCGGCATCTTGCAGATTATCCATCGTGGTAGTTCTGGCAAGTTCTCATCCGGTTTTTCTACGAGGAAATCTGCTAGGATCTGTCCTTTCACAGACGTCCTTGGCCGGTAGGTGATATTGTGTTCTCCTAGCATGACGCTCCATTTTTGTAGTCTTCCTGCCACGTCGGGACGCGACATTATCTGCTTGATGGGTTGGTCAGTAATAACTGCAATGGGATGCGCTTGGAAATACCTCCGCAATCTTTTAGCGGTAAAAACCAATGATAGGACTAACTTTTCCATTGGGGAATAGTTTAGTTCAGGACCCTGTAAAGCGCGGCTTACGAAGTAGACTGGCGTCTGAACCGTGTCTCTTTCGGTCATCAAGACCGCGCTAATAGCTCCCTGAGAGGCGGCCAAGTATACAATCAATTCTTCCTTAGGTTTTGGTGCTACCAGCAGGGGTAACTCCGACAAGTGCTGCTTTAGCTGCGTGAAGGCTTGTTCCGCTTCTGGAGTCCAATGGAAGTCACTCTTTTTAATGCACTTCTTCAAGGTTTTAAATAGTGGCAAGGACTTTTCCGCTGACTTGGAGAGGAACCTGTTCAGACTAGCCAATTTCCCATTGAGGCTTTGGACCTCTTTGATTGTCCGTGGGGAAGGGAGTTGTAGCACAGCTTCTGTTTTTTCAGGACACGGTTTTATTCCTTCCGGGCTAATCATGTACCCCAAGAACATTCCTTCTCTTGCCCCAAACGTACATTTTTTGGGGTTGAGCTTCATGTTGATTCTTCGTAACGTCCGGAACGTTTCATTAATGTCTCTTATCATCTCCTCTTCCGTGTGACTTTTAATAACTAAGTCATCAACATATACTTCCATGTTCCGACCAACTTGGCTATCGAATGCTTTGTCCACTAGTCGCTGGTATGTGGCACCAGCATTCTTGAGGCCGAAGGGCATTTTTGTATAGCAATATACACCTTGGCTGGTATGGAAGGCCGTTTTTTCTTCGTCTGACTCCGCCATCTGTATATGGTGATAGCCCTTGTAAGCATCCAAGAAACACTTAAAGGGGTAGTCGCAGAGAGATTCGACTTTCCAGTCTATTTCAGGAAGGGGGTAACAATCCTACGGGCAGGCCTTGTTTAAGTCTGTGAAATCTACGCACATTCTCCAGCTACCGTCATGCTTTTTTACCATGACTGGATTAGACAGCCAGTCGTGATAATAAACTTCTCTCATGATACCCGCTTCTACTAGTTTATGCACCTCCGCTTGGATCGCCTTTAAACGTTCTGGGGCCTGCCCCCTTTTCTTTTGTCGAACAGGGATATCATTCTCGGTATTGAGTCGATGTTGGGCTACCGATCATGGTACTTTTGTCATTTCAGACGGTTTCCACGCAAATATATCCAAGTTTTTCTTTAGGAGCGAGCACAGTTCCGTCTGTCCTTCTGTGGATAGCGTTCCTCCGATTGCAACCTCCTGATCGGGGAAGTTTAGATGCAGACGCTATTTTGAATTTTAGGGCGAACATTCGCTTCTTTGGGTACCTCCTTAGATGATGTGATCACTGTTGTACACTCAGCGGGTATCAAGATAGTACTACGGATAGTGACTATTCCTTCGTTGACGGGGAACTTAAGCATCCCATGAACCTTAGATGGTACTGCTTGGATTTCCCGTATTCTAGGTCTTCCAATGATACCGTTGTATGGCGATAATGATCTCACGATCATGAAATTCATCCATGCTTTTATAGAGTGGTCTGCGTCCCCTATTCTTACCAAGAGCCTAAGTTGTCCCAGTGGCCATATGGTTTCTCCACTAAACCCGGTTAGCGATGTTGTTGCCAGGACCATTTGGTTCTTGATTTTTGGCCGGAGCTGGTTGAAGCAGTGCTCATAGAGTGTTTCCGTAGAGGAACCTCCGTCTATGTACATAAGGTGGATCATGTGTCCACTAATTTATGCTTCTATGACAAGCGGACCTTCGGTCCCATCGCTGTTAGCCAGTGGTAGGAATGTAATTTCGCTGCCACGGGCAAAGCTTTGGGTTAATTTTTGCCTTGTCATTATCTGCCACGGTTGTATCATATAAATTGCTAGGGATTTATCTTTAGCCGGGGCTTCCTTCTTTCTATTCTTTGTTTGATCTCGGCCCTGCTTAATTTCTTTTATCAAGTGTGAGAACTTCTCTGCTCGCACAAATTCTTCAATCTGCTTCTTTAACTGCATGCACTCGTCCGTGCTATGCCCTTTATCGTTGTGGAAATCACAAAACTTGTTGCTGCTTCTTTTTTCTGTCGGGGTTACCATGGGCGATGGTGGCTTCCTGCTTCGACCGTGAGGATTTCTTTGGGCGTTCTGGTGAGGGGGTAAACTTGTTAGACCCTCGTCCTTCCCTTGACTGACCTCGAAAGTCAGATCTTCGCTCGGAGGCGTGCCACTTGGACTGATCTTGTGATTTCCATGGCAAGTGACCTTTCTTCTTGTAAGCGGCCGCAACTTCTCCTAGTATAAAGGCAGTGGTGACTGTCATCATTTCTTCCATGGTCTTTGAAACGTGTTCGTTGAGACGCTTTGTTAGTTCGGGGTTGTTGACCCCATGCATGAACCCAGAGATTCGCATGCATTCGGGGGCTCCCTTCATGCACCAGGTTTCAACTTTGAACCGTTCCATGAAATCCTCAATGGTCTCCTTGTCCCTCTGCTTAATGTTGTGAATTTCCACTAGATCTTTTACATACTTCTTCTGCTGCATGAAATATGCTAGGAAGGCCGCTTTGAGACCCTTGTACCCGTCTATGCTTTCTGGAGGTAGCTCATCAAACCAGACCCTCGCATCCCCTATTAAGGTTGAATTAAACATGTGACACCATGTAGGCATCGCCCAACGTTCCACCTGTGCCGCAGCTTGGAAGATTTTCAAGTGGTCTTCGGGGTCTCCGGTTCCGTCATAAGTTTTCACATTGTTGGGCATGCACGTCTTGCGCGAACTTTTAAAGTTGCGGATTCGCGGTGTGAACAGATCCACGTCCTCGCAGGTACATGGTACGGCCAAATCGTCTTCATCTACCAGGTTGCGACTTTTTGTTCTTGACTTCCAGTGTCCTCCGTTACTGGTGTTGCTTTCTGATGATGGGGATTCACTTTGCCTCCATCTTTTTACGCTGCAGAATCAATCTTCGTCACGAGATCGATCTCTATACTTAGTCCTGGTCCCTCGAGAGTAAGTATCGCCATACAATTTTTCGACGCCCCGGAGGCGATCTTTAATTCGGGGATGTTCCTTACTGAGGGAATAACCTCCGCTATGAGAGGGGTCTCTCGAGTCTGTCCTGCTTGGCCCGGATTTTGTTGCACTTGGCGAGTATGTATCACTGAGTCTCTCGTGCACGCTTTTCCTTCAGTGGCTCAAGCAGTTAAACACGTTCCTGTCATCGCGTTTCTCGCGACCGCGTGTCCGGGGTATCCCAGGGTGGAATCTTGTAGGCGAGTTTTCTGCCCTTAAGTTTAAGGAGTTCTCCTTTTCTCTTCAGGTTTTCTCCAAAATTTAGTCTGGTTTGGACTTCTTTTCGCTTTTCACGCCGTGCCTTCTCCATAATGATCGGCATGATGTCTTCGTAGTGTTCTTCGCAGAAGTCCAGGATGTTCACCCTGGATGCGGTGTCTGGCGCCTTTTCATTGTTTGCATTTTTTGTAACAGTGGTCACAATGAGAGTTGCATTAGCCATTGCGCACATTCTGGTGAGAGTAATTCCTAGTGTTGGGTCCCACAGATGGCCCCAACTTGTTGACACAAAAGTTAGGTTGGATCTAGTTTGATGCGAATAGGTTGCTATTCAGGTATAGAGTGCCTCGTTCTTGTACCAAGTGAATTCGTTGAAAGACCCTGCACAAGGAAATAAACACCGTTAACCTTATCGTGGAAGCGGATCCCACGATTAGACTCCGGCGTGAGAGTAAGTATGTGATTTTGAGAGAGTAATTGAGTGTAATTAGGGTTTGTTGGATACCTGTATTAATGCTAATTACGCTCATTTTATAGGCTGAATACCTCTTAGGGTTTTCGTATCTTTCGGCCCAAGATGCGGCCGATATTGTAGGGATTCATAATTATCCTACATGATTTAAATAAGTAAAGGATATCTTCTTATTTAATTAGATAATCCTTTCCTAAAGATAACTTGTAAAGATGCTGCGGTCCCGGTCATTTGTGCCGCTAGCTGCGACACGTAGGTCCAGGAGGCCGTGACCGCGAGTCATGGGCCGCGGGCCCATTATCAGCTACTGAGTCCATTAGTATGAGTGGGCCGGGTCGGTCCATACTATACGTCATCAGGGACTAACAGTGCACATGTTTATGTATGGTTGTATGCAAATAGAAGTAATTTAAATCTTTACGTAGTTGCCGGTGATCAATAAGTTGTTTAAGGTCATGCCATATAACTTATTTGAACGTTCATACATTGGTGTTGTTTTAATACCTTTGCATGAACCATACACATCCGTTCTGGAATTTGCATTAGATTATCCAATAAATGAAACAAAATACTCGAGATCATGGATGCCGAGAAAAAGGGGTTTTATATAATGTGCTTTTACTATATTTTTTTAGTCACCTTTCTTTTTTATCTTGTAACTAACTTTACGTTTTAAAGGGAAGAATTATGACGACCATGATTGAAATAAGGGCTAATGGCGTGTAAATGTATTATAGTTGTCACCCGTTCCTTTTATATGTATCAAACAAAAAAAGTTGCTTCTATGTACCTTAAACTTTGTTTTATGACATTACATGTGTTGAGTTTTACCTTCACAACCGGTTATGCCAGCGTGGACAAGTCATCAGCCAAATAAGTAATAATTTTTGCCACCTATATATTATAACTGTTGCAGGCATATCCTTTCTTCCTTATCATAAAATCCCAAATTAGGTTATAAAAACACACACATTTTCACACACTATAAATTTAAATCAAATCTGCTGCTACTATGTTTTCAGAAGTGGCAAAGTGGGTTGGTTTGGTAATAGGTCGAGAATAGATTCGCCGGGTTACACAGACCCGACCCACAACCACTTTTTTTATTTTTATCCATTACAATTAAGATCAGTTATCTAAAAAACCTCATAATTACAATATGAAGTTTTGATTTTCTTTATGAAGAATAACCACATAAAAAAACCTTCGAATATGATGAGTTTCTGGTGATTAGCTAAAACCTCATAATTACAATATGAAAATTTGATTTTCATCTGGTATGTCATGGAAATCGACCTGCACCACAACAAGAAGAATCAGCTAATACTTAATAACACTCCTCATGAGGTTTAGCAGACTTAACAGTCTACGATCTTATAAGGTAACCCATTTATATTGGCTTTTCATGAATGCCAGTATAGTTCCTAATGGTCACTGGACTATAAAAGTTGACAGAGCGAGCTTAACCTACCAGCAACATCACGTGATACAAGTTACTTGGTTTCGGGTAGAGGTGGATATATTGATCTATCTACCTAAAACTGGGATCATTTGGGCTTAAATTACGTTAAACGGGTCAAAAGTAAGAATTCAAAAAAACTAGTAAGAAGGGGAACCAACCACACGGTTTGAAAGCGTGTTATTGCGTAATGCATAGTATTGCATACACCCTCCTAAATCGTGTTAACTATAAATATGTTTTATGATCATAATTATGCACTTGACTAATTCAAAAATAATATATAGTAGAGGAAAGGATGTTGGTGTCAACCTGACCCGGCCTACGTTCGTGCAAATTAAAATGATTCGTTTCAGCCGAAACCCATTACCAGACCATCCAAATTGCTACCTCTAGTTCAGACCTTACATAAATAACTTTATGCAAATCAAGAACTAGAGTGATGACAAGATGGAGAAAAAAGATTATATCCTATTTTCTCAGCCTAAAAACAGGTTACAAAGTTTACAACTTATAATTTTAAGATTCCAGGTTACAAGGTGTCATTTATGAATTTTCTTACAAGTTTGGCGCAGAACTACAGCTACGCCCACACGAAGATGCTGCAAGGAGATAAATTAAAGAGCAATGAGTAGTCCAGAACTCAGGTGAGTACACTAATCTGATGAAAACACCACCCCCCCCCCCCCCCCCCCCCCACCCCCCCCCCCCACCCCCCCCCCCCCCCCCCCCCCCCCCCCCCCCCCCCCCCCCCCCCCCCCCCCCTATATAAACTCTGAAAAGAGAGACATGCAGGGTCTTGCAGAGCGGCCAGAAACTTGTGACATACGGAATATACCATTTGTAGCAGGACATGAAATCTGGACCAATATACTCTATCCTGCACCAAACTTCCTGCCGAACACTCTGTCAAACTCACTGAAATCACAACAGACTCAGAATATTATACACAAACAGGCATAATCTGTCAAAACTCGCATAATGCCAATAATTAGTATAGTAGCACAAAATCAACGCCAACTCAATCATTACTTTATCCGAATAGGATAGTAATTGTACCATTTATTAGAAATTAGTACACACGATACACAGAGACAATTTTAAAATCCATTAGATGTGCTTTTATAACAACATATCTTATGCCCTCCCGTGTACAAAATAGGGCATAGAAGTGGCTCTAAGTGCAACACTTTGTAAGTTTGTTACATCCAGAACATCTAACAGGATAACATAGCCCTTCTATGATCAAAATAGGGCTTGAAAGTGGCATTCACTGCTACACTTTCCTAATGTTACAATTTTAAAAATACATATAACTACTAATAATTGTTTTCTGCACAAAATACATGTAACCAAAATCTGTGCATCACTCTTTCTTACACTTTTCACTCAATGATAATCTCATTGTCAATTGATGAACCACGACCTGTAATTTTTTGAGATACTTTCCTGAGCAGAATCCTTTGACTTTTTTCTCTTGGTGGCATATGTGCTTGTTGTCTTCTCCTAACCTGCGGTTGTGGAGGTGGTGGTTCTTGAGTATTAGGTTATTCTTGAGCTGCTGGTTCAGTCATTGTCTGTCTTGCAACATGCCATGATGATGATGTGCTCCCAATGAATTTACTCCTTGAATGTTTTCCCCTTGTCAGTTTAACTCCAAGTGTCTTTTTAGGATCATGAGATGTTCCTGTATTTGATTTCAATCTTGCTTGCACACTATCTATTTGAGATTGTTGCGTCCCTACATCCAATCTGTTAAAGTTTGTGGCCACTTGTGACCTATAAAATGGTTGTCTATCCTCTGTGGGGTCTATGGGGTCTGAAGTTGCAGCATCCAATCCTAACCATCCCCCAATCCTACCCAATCTCTTTGTTGGTACAAGTTCACCCCTACTATTTGTGCCTCCTCTCATCTTAACAAAACAAGTGCCTCCTGATTTTCCACCCCTTTTATTTGTATTCCAATTCCTTCTTACATTTATCCTGACACCATCATATAAAACCACATAATTCTTAGAAGGAGCCTTATAAAACTCGTTTATAGAGTTGTTCACAAACCTTGGCAAATCCTCATCATCAACTACATTTGTGTTTTTAGTTGGTATTGCCTTTTTTGGTCTACCAACCTTCCATTTTACTTTGGGTGTTTTTGGGATTGAGTCATTCTTACAGCCTTTTTTGTTATCACCTTTTGCCAACAATTATGACATGTTATTTCTAGCTCAGACCTAGAGATCTCAGTGTTAGACTGGCTTTCATGACTTGCCCTAATTTTTTTCTTTTTAGGTCTACCCGACATCTTCTTGGGTAAAGGTCCTAAAATCCTAGATAAGCGACTACAGTCTGGCCAAAATGTAATTCCTTCTACTGGCTTCATAAATTGAGTATATGCATGTTTAAACATTTCCATCTTAAAGCATTCAGGGACATATGGCTCAACCATCTTATTTAACTTAAATATACAAGCCACAACATGAACACACGGTAAACCTGAAATTATCCACATTCTACAAGAGCATGTATTTGCACCCTCATCCACTGTAAAAGCAGCATACCCTTTTCTAACTTTAAACTTGCTTTCACCAGCACGAATTACATGCCAAAACCTGCATAATGCATAATGTAATTTAAATTAGCCACAGCAATAAACATGAATCATTATGTCTAGTAAAGTATGAATTACCTTTGCTGATCTTTTGTGTGTTCCAAAATGGATTGTATTTTAGGACTAACTTCACCAGTCCATTTTCCCATGATAAGTCTCATAGTATGCATCCTCTCCATAACAAGAACTCTCATTGAATCTAACATTGTGATGATAGGTTTATGCCTAACACTCACTAATACTGCATTGAAGCACTCACTGAACCTATTTTCCACAGTTTCACAGTTAGCACCTTCACAAAAAAAAGCTCTAGACCAAGACATGGGATCTTTTTTAGACAAGTATTCATGGGCTTTTAGATTGGCTTTTTTATCTTTTCCATGATCTTGTTAAACAATTAAGGGTAAGATGCTTTGGATGCGGCCCAAAATAATTGTCTGAACTCCACTCCACTATATTGCTTGCGAAAGCCCTCATATATGTGACGTGCACACTGCCTATGCTCTGCGTATGGCATAACTTTTTTAACGGCTTCAATTAAACCCTACAAACAAGTTTTTTTCTTCAGGGTTTCTTCTAAAGTTTGAAAGTTGATATAAATTGAAAATGTGTTAAATAGTGAATACCTTGTGTTGATCAGAGATTAGTGTCAAACCACATCCAGTTGGTAAGTCTAAATCATCACCAAGCAAAGAAAGAAACCATCTCTAGTTATCTTTATTTTCCACAGTCACAATAGCCCATGCCACAGGGTATATTTGATTGTTTCCATCTCTTCCCACTGCCGTTAGTATTTCACCACAGTTTGGTTTCTTTAAGAAACAA
>BQNB010031719.1:0-53744 GCA_026074375.1 Tanacetum coccineum | reverse complement strand
TATGACAATGTAATATTCTGGACGGTTTAAGTCAATGTAATGTTTTGCACGGTTTAAGTTAATGTAATGTTTCACACGGCTTATGTAAATTACACAGAGTTTAGTTTTGCATAATTACGTATTTCGCACGTTTGGTACACAATGTGTTTCGCACACCTATTACACTACATAAGTCGCATACATGTTCCCAAACATGTTTCGCATGATTTAAAAAAATTGAGCAGAGTTTTATTTCGCAGAAACATGTATTTCGCAAGAAATAAACACCTGTAATAAATCGTACGGTTTACGTATTTCGCACAATTACATAAATCGCACAACCTGTCATAAACCGCATACGTATTCCGCACAGTTTATGTATTTCGCACCCTTCAAACTTACATATTCCGCAGGATTCAAAAAACGTAAAAGACTTTTAAAAATTACCAAAAACATACCCTTTTTGACGTTTTACATTGATTTTTCTTGTACAGCTAAGTATCTTAGGCCTATATCTTGCTTAAAAACATAAACTTTAAGGATTTTAAACACAAAAAAGTTTGTTTTGATTTCTGAAACACGAGACCAAAAAGAGACCCAAAAATTAATTTTAACCAAGATAAAAATGCACACAAACTCACGATATCACTCCATGGCGACTGATATCAATTGTAGGATATCAAACATACAACAATCTATGAAATGATGTGAAGAAATCTAAAGAGAGAAAGAGGAGGTTGGAACACTTAGTGAGAGAAAGGAAAATGTATTATGCAAATGAACCAACAACCCTCTTTATGACATGGATAGGGTATTTATACCCTTACATGAGACGTGATCAACATAAGAGGTATCTTATGTTAACCCGGTTAGCTTAGATAAGTTCCAAATATTAACTACGAGCTACTTAATGACATTTTTGAAAGATAATCAAATGAACATAGTTATGCAAAAAGATCTCGAAGATGCGACCCCAACTGAGTAAAACCCTACATGCGACTCCAACTAGCTAGCCATGCAAGTTATTGACTTGATAAAATACATGCTAAAACGTCAGCAAAAAGTTTGTGAGTTCATAGGTTTAAGTAAAATATCAGTGTGGACTATAAGGTTTCTAAGTGTATGTGACTATTATAACAAATACAATGTCACATGAAAAGTATTACTATTTCACTAAGCTCATGACACTGAAGCCTTAAGTTTACGTGTTTACATGTTGTTGCCCATGTAGGTGTTTATCCCAAGAACACCCAAAGTTCCTCAAATGAAATACGTTTGTATAGAGCAGTATAGTTGTCTAGTAAGAGCTAACAACACTCGGATAGGGAGTTCAATCCTAAATATATCTATTCACAGCATTCGCGCTTACACAAAGTAATTAACGATTCATGATAGTGGTGGGGCCAATATGAGATACCGGGTACTTAGGCAATCGGTAAAAGTTTAAAGTACTTGTGTCCCTAAGTAAAATGAGCAATGTATTCCCACCCCAAAGTATTTCAAAACAAGTATAACCCATGTAAAAGTGAGGCTATTAAACTCACCTTAAGCAATTCCGGAGTAGTACTAGTAAAAATGAGTCAAAGTATCATAACCGTGACCTAATTTAATAATAAGGCGCTTTAGGTTTATAACAAGAAGTGAACTATATGCATATGAGTTTTATAAATATTTTTATCACCCATATATACTTGTGTTTAAGGTTTACCAAGTACAAAAATATGATTTAAATCAAGTTTACTAAGTAATTAAACTTAGAAAATAGTAGCAATTTTCTGAAGACATGTTCACTTTAAACTTCTTGGGTTCATAACTCTTTTATTTCCTACTGAATCAATTATTCCAAAGCCTAGATTGAAGGTTTTTAAGTTTTCTTTCAAAAAATGCAAGCCTTACAACATGACTCAAAGATTAAAGGGTCCAAAAGTGTCAAACAACAAACGAAGGTCAAAGCTGATAATTTTTAAAAAGTTTTACCCAATGTGTTTTAGTCATAACTCGTTTAATATTTTTCTTCTAGTGTTGATTTAATTCGTTGAGTTTAAGTCTATGTCTTAGCTACAAAAAGTTCAAAAGGCTCAACATGTCAAACTATTCTTAAGGTGCTCAAAATTCGTGTAAAGTTCAGTGTGCAGATCTGGACACTTTGTCTTGCACAAAATTTTAAAAATAGAAATAAATTCCCTAAATTCATAAAATTCATAATGGAACTTTCTAAGATATAGTAATAAGATTTGAATCCAAGAAATATGTCATAGGTGTTCTTTAAAGTGGTGTTATCATGTGTACAAGTTGATACAAAAATCTGCTCAAAATAAGGTTTTCAACAAACAAATTTATTTTAAGTTTTTGCACAACAAGTATATAAAGGTGATATGAAAACAAGTATGAAATAATTATAATGAATGAAAATAAATATTATAAGATGCTTACAAAGAGATGGTGATGATTTGGATGATTAGGAGTGCACAATTTACCCAAGAACACTAAGAAAACCCTAGTTTATGTAACCAAACCCTAGTTTTATGTAACCTTTAACCAAATTTCTTGCAAATACTCTTGCTCTTGTGGCTGCCAAAACTTAAAGATGAATGGGACAGTGATATGAGTTTGAATGGTAGTGAATATGGAGTGTGTTAGGTAGTTGATTTATATAGAAATACCTAGAAAAAGTTGAATGGTTTTAACTTTCATCACATGTTTATGTAAGAACACTTTAGGAAAACATATTTTGGAAGTGAAGAGGGGCATGGAGCCGGCCATATAGGAGAAAAAGAGGGGAAAGGAGTTGGCTATTTACTATGCACATGTGACTTGTTGTAAGAAAGGAAGTATGGGGTTTATAACTTGAAAAACCATTTTGTTGTATTACTACATATATGTGTTGATTTCTAAAAGAATTAGGGGGAGTTGTGTAGTTTATGAAAGTACAAGGTGTAGTTATGTAAGTATATAAAAGGTGGTGAAGTATTGGGTAATTAGTATATGCATGCATACAATATCATGCAAGTTTAAATGTCTTACGTAAAAGTTGAAAGTTTGAATGCATATGACTTGTAAAATATGTTCATGAGTATGGTAATGTACTAAATACATGTAGACTAAACTTAGTCTAGAGTCGGGATACGTTCAAAGTTATTTTCCATAGTACACGGGATAACCTAACCGGTTATAAGTTAAAGCAAATATGTACGTGTTCAAAGTAAATTGTTCAAGTTTTTAAGTAAAAGTAAACCTAAAATTTTAGGTTGTCACACGCAATTATCCATTTGTTGTGCTTGAAAGAAGACTTTTGATAATCAATTATTAGCGTTTGTGGACCTTCATAGCGCAAAAATAAAATACTTATCTCATGCTTTTGTAAATCGCAATTAGGACATCCTGTCGTATATATCAAAATACCCTCACTCAAAAAGAGCGAATAAACAAATATAATAATTTAAAACACTTGCAGAAGAAACCTTACTCGAAGATAAAGAAGAAGACGTGAAAACAAATAGGCAAAGAAACACGATGTAATTAATATCATAGGATTTTTTTTAACTAAGCTCTATCAACCTAGGCTTCTTCAATATTATATTTCACATGTTTCTTTATACAAAATAGGAGTATTTATTATAGTTAATTAAATTGCAACGAGTCATAGAAAAATAAACTCATGTATGTTAAGTTCGATTAGTTTTGCTATATTTTTGGGTCATTTTACATTAAGCGTTTAAATAATCTCATTGGCTAGAAAAAATAATTATTTAATTATAGCGTTACAATATTGTAGAATCAAATCTCATTGTATTTTACTTGAATAACTTATTTATACATTAGTAATATATGAAAAATCAACTCCTTAATATTTATAATAGGAAAATTCCATATTTACCTAAAAGAAACATCATAATGATGTTGTTGGATTTTATAAACCTATTAACCATTAATCATCACAAGTACGCAACGAAAGACAATGAACACGTATAGAATCATATAATTAATATAGGATCAAAAAACATGTATGATGTGTGTCGTCGTGTTGGTGTAATTTATGCTTTTAAGTTTTAAATTTATATTTTTCCGACTTTACCTAAAACAACACTTTCACGGACAGTGTACCCGATCGATGGGAGTTTCGTGGTAAGTAGGGTGTCGATCACTAAGAGCGAGAAACACTTTCAATTTATTAATATTTTGGTTTTCTAATCTAAGTTAGTCTAATCTAATCTAAACCTATGCTAAACCTATGTTAATCCTAAATCTAATGGATAAGGGGGGTTTTAGCCTGAGAGACTGGCACGGGTTTAGTGGTGACTAAAACCAATTCAAGACACTAAAACGCACGCAAGCAAATTAACATAAGATAAAAGAGTGGTTGAGCCATATATAAGAAAATTGTATTAGCCATTATTAATCCAATCAGAAAGTTTGTTTGTTTATTTAGTGCAATGATTTCTTATCTCGAAGCGGCATATCATTCTTAAGATTTAGGTGGTACTTCTTCATAAGACCTAGACACGTAGAATTCTGTCATAATTAAACGCATCCGCATAAAGCATCCTTATTTTTTGATTATAATCTATCTTAGGGATTAAAGCAACGGTGATCTTGTTAAACCCTAGCTCATAGAGACTTTACTCACTTACTGCTTAATGATAATTCATACACTAGTAGTCTACTAACCAAGTCTTTACCAATTAATTAAGAACATACTCGTTGATCCCGAGGTCACCTGCTGGTCTAACTAAGCTCACAATCTAAAGGCAAAGATAGGTCGTTATTTGTGATCCTATTGGTCTAGATGTATAAATCACTAAATAAAGAGCTATCCCGGCATCTAGATTACTTGGTCTGTATCACTAGATCCAGTTGAATGATAGGTCGCATACAAAAGCACGTAAACAAGTATGATGATAAACATAAACAAGCAATCAACGATAAATTAAGAAATTGAGATAAACAAACTAAACATTAAGATCTTCATAATAATGGCTAACGCCCGAAGTTATTAGCCTTCAAACGTCATAAATAATACAAAAGTAATGATTTAGCCAAGGTAAACTAACCGAGTTAACGAATGATACCAAAAACTGAACGATTACAAGAGTACAAGAAATTACACGTTGTCTCCTATGGAATTGATTACGTTGCTCGACCTCTTCTGCTCTTTTTCTCCTCTGAAAATCGACTTTTGTGGTTTAGGTATCGAGAATATGATTTAGCACACTTAAAACTCGTTCTATAAACTACGTTTTTTTGAGTTTTCTATTTAAATAGGCCCTGGACACAAAAGTCCATAATGACGTATCAAAAGGCTTCGATACGGCGTATTAAGGGTTTCTTAAAGTAGGAACCACGTTAGATATCTTCCAGAATATTTTATTTCCATAGCTTGAATACGGCGTATTGGATTCTCTGGATACGGCGTATTGATCTTGTTTCCTTCGTGGTCTTTAGTGAAGTGCAGGCACAGATACATACGTAATCTCCTTGATGGATATGCGTATTGGATTGTCGAATCAATTTTCATCATATTTCTACGTTTAAGGCCCGACATGTGATGCCCTTTAGATAACTTACACAAGTACTATCATAATTATCTAGCAATTCTCAAATACAAATGATTAAGTAACAATTCTTTGCAATAATTATACAAAATGGGTTAATTACATGGGATAAATAATGTTATAAAAGTGACGTTATTTGATATCATCAAATATCCCCCCACTTGAATCCTACTTGTCCTCGAGTGGCCTTTAGAAGTTTATGAAAATGTATCCCTAAGGATTTTTCTGTTTAAGCATTTATTTGATCTATTACAAGTACACAACCAAACACCTCACGAAATAGGAAGAATGAAAAACATTCAAATCAACAACCAAACGCCTCACGAAATAGGAAGATGAAATCACTCAAATCATTAATCTATGTGGTAACATGTAACTAATACGCTCAATTGCTCGGTCGTGACGAGTATTCTATCATAGGCTTGGTAGGGATACACATCTCCACCACTAGAGCTAAGGAGTAACAAGTTTGTAAAGGTAAAATGGGTTTTTATTATAAGGCTTAGGGTTGATCATTCTACAATCTTTCACCAAAAATACCACACCAACAAAGCAGCTAAAGCACACATACATGGCCGTAACGACGGATTAGACATGTGTGTTCGATCACATCCTCATTCGAGTTTAACCAAGGGTTAGGATGAAGAATGATATATGGTAGTGATCTTCTAACTTTCACCAATGTTAATAAACAAACAAGGCAGCTGAGACATGCATACGTGACCGTAACGACGGAATAGACATGCATGCTCGTACACATCCTCATTCGCGTAAAACCCATGGTTAATGATTAGGAAAGGGAATTAATTTGTTGTTAAACAAAAATTATGAAGCAAATAGACTAGGTCCAAGATATAAGTTGCTAGACACTTTTTCTCGACCGTTACCATGATTAAGACACAACTATTTACACAAGTCTTGATCATTGATAAAAAACAACAACCAAAGTTGGCATTCCCGTAACGGTCAACTTCCCAATCATCCCATACTTTACATACTTTTACAAGACAAGTGGCGATATCTATCACTTTATACAAAACTTTACATTGTTGACTTATAAGACGTATCAACGAATAATCGATCCTTCATATAATTCCTTCGATCTAAGCTCTTGCGAAATGATTATCTTCAAACTTTCCTCCTCTTTTTTGTTGCGATTTTTCTAATTTTTTTATTTTTTTCACTATACTATACTACGAAACTCGGTGTAATTTCACCATCTTCACGATCATAATAACTCCGGATAATTCCTTCGATAATTCTCCATTCTTCAGATGTACCAATAATTGTGTTGGTAGTAAAAATACATGAGTTTTGACTACTTTATACATTCCCATTTGCAATGTGCAAATTTCTTCCCAACTGTACCAAAGATAGAAAATTGACACAAGACTCGGAAAATACATACTTTACACTTTAAGCAACTAGCAACTAATAAATGGACTTAATCTAACAGGGTAGGCTAAGGTGTAAAGGTGTAACGAAACAAACAGTTGGTGTAATTCCTAAAGGATTGGCTCTATTGGTTTTTCTAGAGGTATCTTACTCTTATAGATGAGAGTAAACAAAGGGTTTATATGGGGATTTAACTAACCAGTGTAGTTAGTTAATAAAACAACATATAAAGGCTTTTTGGGTGTAATCCTATAAATTTACCAATTTAAACAATTTACTCCATCTAAATCCTAAGTACACATTATTGTGGTCTCGAATAGATATACCAAGCCAAGTTCTAAAGTCTACAACATCACAAACACACTCATATTTTGTAGATTTTTGGTAAACATTTGGAAACGGATAAGGTTAAATCCTCACAATATCTAATAAGGGTTGTTGTGTGCAGGTTATGTAACAAGTAATTTCACAAAAGTATGCTTGAAATTTTTTTAAATTTAAGCATTTTATGTGAAAAATAGGACAAGTATGCATTCTAATTCCCATCCCCCCACTTGAATTATACAACGTCCTCGTTGTATAGATAAAACATTAAAAACAGGAATTAAAAGAATTAGAATGAGAAACTCCCCTGATATTTTGCTCGGTAGATTCTCCATGTTGATTTATTGAGCAATACCAACATTGTCAATTTCTTTCCAGCGAGGTCCTGTGCAAAATATAAGAAAACAAGTGCAATTTCTATATCCGTGTATTCGTTGGTTAGACTCGAAATAAAAACCTAAAACAGTACAGGAAGTCGATATGTCGTATCCGTTCCCCAGGATACGCCATATTGATACCTGTAGGTTGTATTCATTTAATGAATACGTCGTATAGACTGTGCTGAAAATAAAGACTGGTTAACGTCCAGAAGGTCAATACGCCATATCCATGGGGTTTGGATACGCCGTATAGACAGTCTGGAAAGACAGACTCAATAAAAATTTGAAAATACATTCCGGGTTGTCTCTCGGCAAGCACTTTTGTTTACAGAAAAGTCTTTAAGTTAAACTTGTCCAATTTAATCCCATCCTTATAAAACAATTTGGGGTCGAACGAGATGCCAAATGGCACATATAAATTCTTATTAAGATTTATTAGCATCCCATTGTTAAAAAAATTACAAGTCACGATATTAAAACCTAATTTCTTGATAAAAGTTTTAGTTTTAAAAAATTTATTTGATGTATCATGACTTGTTTCCAAAAGCTTATTTGACCCATGTGCATAGGCACCAACATCGGTATTTATTACATTACCCCCCAAAGACTGTTTAATATCGATTTTATCATCATCATTATCCTTATCCGATTTTAAATTATCGGGATAAATTACGTTAAAAGGAAATAGATCATTAAAGTATAAAAAATTTTGTTCCTCTTCATCACATTCGGACAATGATGTTTCATCTTTCAAATTAAATTCATCGATATGTTGAGGACTTACAGTAGGTTCAATTAAGAAATCTAATTTAGACGTTAGAGCATCATTGTAAATAATAGCTGGAAATTCTTTCTCAAAATCTTTAAAGAAGTCTAAATCATTAAAATAACTAACCGTAGGCTCGGTTGATGGAAACGAAGGCATATTGAATTTATCATTATCATTTTACGAATCCGTTTTCAAATTGTCGACAACAATTATTTTATAGGAAAATGAATCTTTGTCATTAATTACCATGTAATATTCATCGTCGGATTCGTCAAACGATATTCTAAAGTCAGTTTTATTGTCGTTAAGAGGACTTACCGTAGGTTCACAGGAGAGCGCTACTTCAGATGTTAATGTGTCATTAAAGACTATAGCTGGGAATTCAGTTTCAACATATCTGAGGTCGTGAACATCTTTATCATCCCAGATCTTACCATACGTAGCAGTTTCCCAGTTATACACCTTACCATGACTACGAGCTTTTTCTTCCTCAAGCCTGATATACTCCTCCATAGTAATGTTGGGGTCGTCCATTTTAACCTGTAATAAATTCGCTAAAAAAGAAAACTGTCAAATAGCTTAATACGCCGTATTCAAATCTCACAAACACTGGGTAGGCGTACCCATCCGATCAAACAATCATGCATTTACATAATATTCAATTAGCAGTCATAAGCACATCAACTTGTCACAAAAAACAAAACCAATTTCGCAAAGATCAATTTAAAACATTTCAAATCACATTTGAGTATCTTTTTCCCCAACGGAAAAAAACAAGTAAAAGTGGGGCTACGATGAACTCACCTCAAGCTAGCCTTTAGCTCATACCCATCTCATATACACATAAGCTAATGCATAACGACGCGCACACAACCTAGTCCAGTTAGCTGTCCCCAATTTAATCACCAGATTCCAAAATAATCTTTACGTTTGATGCATAGAGTTTAGACATGTTGTACAATTTTCCCAAAACAATTTTTAGTGGTTATGATGGATGACATAAACTTATTCCACACATTATCAATCGCATCTACCGATATACATATTCTATTTAGCGTAATTAGTTAAGTAATTAATAAATAATTATATTATTAATTTAATGATATCTCGACAAGTCCATTCGGTTAAAACCTTAGGACAACTTCAATATTGTTATTATAGCTTTTGAAAATATAAGTTTTACCCATAATAAACACTTTAAAGAAGTTTCGAGAAAAAATATATTTTTCATCCTTTAGTGGATTTATTAAATAAATAAATTAGTTAAATATTATTTTATTATTTAAAAATCAAAAATCATGTTTTTAAGAAAATTTCTAAGTATAAACTTTTTACGAAATTTTGACATGACTCGTACTTTTTTACAACGTTTTCCAAGGTTTCAAACCTTATTTTCAACATTTTTCACAAATTCGACACTTTTCGATAAAATTCCTAAATCTCCAATTCGTTAACGTTACAGGTATTGTGCTTATATTACCACATACCTTTTACCTTTAAAAACGAGATGAAATAACCAAAAACGGACTTAGTATGCCAATGATACGTTGTTTTGCTTATTGTATTGTGCAGGAAACGGATAACCAAAGAGGAAAGAAGGGACGAAAAAACAAGCCAAAACGACAAAACTGGACTCGGATGGAAAAGCCTATGTGAAAGACAAAGTCCAACGCAGAGCCAAAGGACAGAAAAGTCAAAGTCCAAAAGTCTATCAACATAATTTAACTGTCAAAACCGGAGCCGTAATTGAGAATACTAGTGGATGCAATCTCAACAATCTGAATTGGCCGGGAATAGACCAATAGTTTTTACGAAGGACTGTGAAAAACCTAATGGGCCCTCAAGCAATGACAACAAGCCCATTTGTGTGCAATTGACAGAGACTATGGAATGACTTGGAAGGTGCCCGATATCCTAGCCCTTGAACAAGGCCAATCTCAGCCATTGTTTCACACAAAAAAACCCACCCAAACTTATTGGGCTTAAAAAGCCCATAACATAAGCCTATAAACCTTATTGGGCCCAGACATCACTTAATTGGGGCCCAATACACCCTTTTTGGGCCCATGGCACACCCGTTGGGCCCAATTTACATAACCCAAGCCCAGACCCTGGCCCAAAACAATTTTTTATAAACCTTAGGGACTAAAATTGTCACTTTTAAAAATGGTTATATAAAAGAAAAAGTGTTTTAAAAATATAAGGGACTGAATTTGCAAGTTTCTAAAACTTCTATCTCTTTATAAAACACAAGGGTTTAAACTGCCAATAGCTTATTCTTTCTTTAATTCTTTGTTTTTAAAACGCAAGGGCTGTTTATGCCTATTTCAAACTCGTGAAATGATCTAAAAATGAAAAGAAACAAAAAGTGGAAGTGACCTGATGTTGGGGGTCTCTTTTTGGGCACAAAATGGAAAGTTTTAAACTGTGAGAAAATAACACGTCCCCCCCTTCTAATCCGTTTTCCCGCCAACCATTCTCAAACCCTCAATCACATGAATACCACTCTTTCTTTTACCAACCTTTCTTTACCCCAGTCCAATCCTAAACCACCAACCCATTTACTGTTTTATAAAAAATGCCACCTTGGCAATCTCACCAAGCCCGAGCAACATCAATGGTGGAAATGGCTTTAAAAGTAACACAAAAAGGATCAAAGGGCTAGGATTGGTTGCTGAGCTTTGTACACACACAACAAACACAACAAGAAGAAGAAGGAAGAGAGAGAGCTCCTATAAATTGAAAAAGACCAAGCCGAGCAAAACACACCTAGGAATTAATTTAGTTTTATGTTTTTTTCTTTAAGTCATTGTAATTGTAATTCAGTCTTTAAGCTTTCTTTTACTTGTAAACTCTTTTATTCATGGAATGAAAAGTTGAAGTTTAGTTTTAAAATTTTTTATACTTCTTGAGTTTTCTATTAACATTTCAGTGTTTAATCTTGTTAAGAATTCATATTAAGTGCTTATAGCCCTTAAAGTTTAATATATGTTAAGTTGTATTAAGCTTTTTCAAAATATTAACAAGAAAAAGTTAGTTTTGAACTTTTTAAAGGAGTGTTTGGCATTGCCTGCAAAACGGGTCATATGGGGTTTTGCATGGGTCAAGTGCACTCAGCCACTTTTGGCTGAGTGTGTAGGTTTAATTAATCCTTTAAAATCACCATTTTTAGTTTTAAAATCAATTTTTAAGTGTTTTTGGTTTTCTGTTAAAATGTGCATAAGACCAAACTGAGTCGAATTGCTCAAGCTGGCTTAAGCGACTTAAAGCTACTCATTTTTGAGTTATTGTGGTCATTATAAAATCCCTTTCAAAATGACCTTGTTGCTCCTGTCCATTGGGTTTTGACTAAGTGTAAGTCAAATTTGGCTTTGCATTTTTTTAGAACCTCATATTAAGCCACAATTTCAGCAGCTTATTTTGTTTCCTAAGCTCTCATCTTTTGAATATAAGCTCATTAGGCACCCCTTTGATTCTGTTTGTGTTTTGTTTTGGCTAATAAGCTCTTGAGGGCTTATATTCATAAGCCCAAATAAGCCCCCTCACCACTGCCTGTTTTTCCCCTGGTGCTGAAACCAATATTCAGCACCCTTGTTTAGTTATTTTTATATTATGGCCTCATGTTTTATTGCTTGTGTCTTAGTTATAGGTAGGCTTATTAGGTTTAGCAGCTTATTTCCATTAGTTAGTTATTTATTCAGCTTATTATAAAGCTCAAAAGTCACCTTTATGTTTTTTTATTAAACATTTTTGAATAATAGCCTATTTTAATTCAGCTATTTTAGGGTTAATCTAGGTTCCCTTTGTTATTTAGGTCTCCCTTGGCCTTCCTTATTAGCTTTATTCCAATAAGCCTTAGCTTATTTTGTGTTTTAAGCCAAAAAGAAAAAGCATAAAAGCCAAAAAAATATAAGGTTAGCTGAGTTTATGTCCAAATTACTTATTTTCTAGCTTTATTTTTTGTCAAAAGCCCATAGTGCTTTCATAAAATTATAGAGTATAAGTCTTTTAAAGTTTGTAGTTTTAAGGTTTTGCTAATTCTCAATTTTTAAATAAGCCAAAAAATAAGCTTGGATCGTAGGGTCTATTGTGTATTTTTCCCAAAGTTCAGGGGTACCCGTTTGCACTATGGTGTAAATTCACCATACTTTACCCGCCTACCCTCTAGTTTAGTTCTCTACACTTTCTACCCTAGACTTTTAGGAAAAATAAAAAAGGGGGAAAGACAAGAGGTCCGGGTGAGCAAGACTCGAACCCGTGACCTCTCGATACAAACCCCCTTTTATAACACCTCTTACCACTGCGCCCTTGGGTCTTTTTCGTTAAAGACTCAAGGGCATTGCTATTTAAGGTCGTTTTTAGCTTATAAGCTTATAAGCTGTTAAGCTTGTTTTCGGGCTTATTTCCATAGCTTATTTGTGTCTCTTATTTTTCGTAGGACTATTTCAGTGTAAAGTATTTTGTGTAAATTTTTCAGAATTTTTTGTAAACGTTTGATATTTTTTTCAATTTAATTTAGTTAAAAGTTTATTAAATTCATAATAAATACAAAAATTATCAAAAAAATATTTTTCTTTTTTAGAAAATCTTCTTTTGTCATCTAGTTTGTAGGAAAAATATAAAATTTTTCGTAGGGTCATTTTTACAACTTTTTGTTATTTAAAGAACGGGTCCGGGTACGGGATTTTGTTTTGACTCGTTTTTGGGTCAAACGAACTCCGTTTTCGGTCTAGTCTTTTTCATTCTTCGTTATTTGACCCGTAGAGTAGTTTAGAAGTGAAAAATTTTCCGTAGGGTTATTTTTAAAGATTTTAGGTTTTCCCCCCTTTTGTCGGTATTCGGGGCTTTCGTTTTCTAGCGTAATTTCGTAATATTTTTTAGGGTTTTCTTAAACGTTTTGTACGTTTAATGTTTAATTTGACTTATTCACCTTCCCAAAAACTCATTCCTTCCTTCAAACTCATAATCTTTTCGATCGTATCGATTTACCTTTCCAGCCTCGTTGGGGGAGTTACGACCCAGGGGGAAAACTCGCTATACTTTCTTCTCGGTATCATTGATTGTTGGTTTTTACACTTCTTTATATATTTTATATTTTATTATATATTATATATATTTACGGTGTGAATCCGGCACGATCAATTTTTGGCGCCGTTGCCGGGGAGGCTGTGCAACCGTCTATCGTTACGTTTGATCAACCGTGTTTGAAATTGTGAATATTTTCTCTAAAAAAAAAAAAAAAAAAAAAAAAAAAAAAAAAAAAAAAAAAAAAAAAAAAAAAAAAAAAACCAAAAACATAAAAACATTGTCCATAATAAAAAAGAAATAAAATTCACAATTGGTAAAATACCAAAATATAATATTCTCAACTGAGGTATTATCATAATAAGTTCCGGTGAACTTGTTGGTTCCCAATTCGAACAAAAGATTTAAAAACTTGCCTTTTGTGTCTCTTACGACGTACGGCTCACCTTGGGAAGTTGAACAAACTATAAAGTGGGTATAAGGAGGGTTGTTCCTAGGAACTACGACCCGAAAGGAGAAATAAGCTTCGCGCTATTCCTACTCCTCCGCTCACCTGTGCGTTTATCTTTTTGAGAGCTACCGTGAAGTAAGTAGATTATCAGGTTTAAGTTGTCTTATCTCATTTTTGTCCGTTAAAATAAATTGTGAATTAATGGAAAAACCCAAAAATAATCTTCTTTTTCTTTGTATCAATTAATTCTTTTCTTATCAATCTTCATGTTTAATTCTTATGACGTCATTCGATTATCGTTTGAATCCGATTTACGCGATTAAAGAATGCTCGTCTTGTAGAAGTTTGTACACTTCAAACTGTGGTTGTTCGAAAGGGAGTCTTGAAGACAAGATTCTTGTTCCTATAATCCCCTCGAATTTGGTGCAAGGTGTGCAAAGTGGGATTTACCCTCCACTAGACAAAAATTCACATTATATTACTCCCAGGTGGATGGTCAGCTTTGGTCATGGTTTTGGTGCCAGGAAAGATCTAGGGGCGAGGGGAGGTTTGTTGGGTTAGTGTATTTAGGCGGGGAGGTTTATTTAGGGAGGGGGGCTAGGTTTTGGTGGGGCGACATTTGGTAGGGCCACTTGTCTTAGGCGCAGTGGATGAAACGAACGATCAATTATGTCATTCGTAGGGTATTTGCCGCCAGCTGTGAGCACCTTGGGCTGGGGTTTAATGCGATCCCCCATAGGGGATTTTGGCCGAATCCTATGGCCGTCCACAAATGGTACACATTGTCATGTCCCCTGTGTGCGCGTGAAAGCGTTTTGTGGGAATGATGTTGTCGTCTCTTTCCCTTTGCTCCGGGTAAGGTCGAGAAGTGGGTTTTATTTTCTGGGGAGGAGCCTTGTCGGGGTGGTTGGGGCAGAATTGTGTTTTTAAATGGGCCTTAATAATATAAGTGGTGAGAGTTGCAGAATGTGGTAATGGACATTTTAGATTTAATTGGGTGGTCGACAACACAAAGTCACTTTTAGCGGGCAAATTCAGGGGAGGGATTATTTATTGGGCGCGAGGTGGGTACTGGACTTTGTATGTGGGAGGGGTGGGGGAGGGTTGGGAATGGGAGGGGGGGAGGGGGGGTTGGTCTCTTCTTGGGGAGGGGCTAGGGGGGGTGGGGTTGGGGGATGTTTGGGTTCATATCTTGATATGATTGAGTGGTCTTGGGGTCATTTCGAATTGTAGAGGAGTAGAGTGCGACGGAGAATTGGGAGGATTTTACATAGAACGCATTAATTAATATGGTAGGAAATGTAGGGGGGTACGGGTAATGGAAACAATAGGGGTAATAGTGAAAGAGCCTGGTTAGGGGTTAAGTAGAAGGGGGCATTAGATTGGAAAGGGGGGAGGTATTTATATCTTGGTCAATGTAAGGGGAGATATGAATTTATAGGGGTGGCTGGGGGGAAAATAGGTAGGATTAAGTGGGGGAAATTATTGTGAGAAGGGGGGGAGGGTTTTGGGATTGGCAGGAATTAGACGGAGAAGATGTGCGGCGGTTATGGAAGACTTGAGTTTAAAGGCACTTGAGTGGATTATCTGTGTTGGTTGGTAAGCTGGAATGAATGGATGGACTTTATATATTGGGCAGGGAGTGGTGGATTTGGAGGGTGAGGGTGAGGTTCTCCTTTGGGATTTTCAACTAAGACTTAGTGTAAGGATTGATGAATTGAGGCATTGGAACATTTTTGGTGAGCGTGTTTAGCGCACTTATTGATTGGGGGGCTGAGGGTTCATTTTGAGGATTCCTGTCGGCCGTGGAGGGACAGCGACAAAGTGTGCATTTGCGTGTCTTAAGAGAGGATGATAGACAAAAGCGATTATCGCCGGAAGATTGTTACTATGCGGCTAATCCCAATTAACAGCTAGAGCTCATCCCCCTAAAGACTCGATCTTGGAAGATTCCCATCTTGCTACGATGTTGACGAAGAACAACACCCAATTGCAATTCACACCGTTTTAACAACTCGCCGCGAGAACCCGGATAAACTCTCTAAAGTCATGGGGGTGGGGACGAGCATCCTTCGACACTAGGCCGGCGGAAAACGCGAAAAAATCGGTCACGCAATTCATAAAGGTTCTAGTCTGAGATCCTTGTACAATCCCAAGTGAGTCGAAGGTATTCTGGAACATTGTGTGTGATGTGCTCTTTGTAACCTAATTCTACCTCTCTTAATGCTTCTCAATGGACACTATTTGAGAATATCATCGATTTCAACGATGATTCACTTCAAGTTGATGGACGATCTCCCCTACGGTGAGAATATCGTATTATGTCGATGCATCACCGGCCCGATGTTGAGTTCGTCAGCTAGAGGTGGTGGAATGGGTTAACCCGGAAGTTGGAAGGATGGATGTGTTATTCTTTTTAAACAATCAATGACGATATCCTTCGTGTGGGATAAATTGTCGAATGTTCAAATTTTTTATTGCTAAGATCGATGGCATTTAAGAGATAATACCCAACTCCATCTTCCGAAGTTATGATCAAGTCGACCTCCCACCATTTCCTAATTCTTTTCTTGGATAGGAGGACTAACACCTTGATATTTCTTTTTACCGAATCTGAACTTCGCTTTAATTAGGAAGAGATTTGTAGTGGCAGTCCCACTACTCTTCTGAGTTCTCTCTTCTGTGTTATAAAGCTTTTCTACATTGATAAACGATCATTTTTTAAAGAAAGGAGTAGTGGCTAGTGTGTTGTACTCACGTTATACTCTATGTTATTGATTTTTCCTCAATACTTGAGTTTCCTTGTCAATTATTTCATTTTAGAAATATGGATAGTGCGTCACCGTAATTAAGTTATGAAGGACAGGATTCTCTGTCCAGCTGACTAATTATGATATCTTGGTAGCAATAATACAACTTACGAGAGTACATCATTATCTCGTACGCCGAGAGTAATGAATCTGGTAAGGTACAATATATCATATTTTCTTAGAACTCTAGTTGGTTTTACGTATGCCATATCATTGTAGCCTGACCTGTAGGGTCTTGGGCAATCTTGGATGACTTGACATGGTGGATGTGTGTTTGCAAGTGGAGCCATAATAATAGCCGTGGAATATCTTTCCCACATACTAAGCAAGTAACACCAGAAAGAGTAATCGTGTCGAGTATGTGCCTATAATAGTGTAAATCCGTTTTACATTCCGACTCTCAATCTCCCTACACCTTGGATACGGCATGTGGATGATTCTATTTCTCTATACTGTCTTTTAAAATATGTTGAGTGCATAGCACCTTTCTATCTCATATATCTGCTTATATATTTTCAGTCTTATTTGGGAAGTTTAATTTACCTTGCCATTTCTCTTCACCGGTATTTGCCTTGTTAGTCCGCTTGCCACCAGTATATAACTGGTTACTCTCTCCATTCTCAGTCGGGGATATATAGTATTGCATAGCAATCCATAAGTAGTTTGTTGCTACATCCCGGTAGATTGTGCCATTCGTTCTTGAATTTTATCCTATATTATTTATGCCGATTGGAATATATGCGGTATTCAGACGTTGCAGTGTGGGAACTTTATGGAAACATTTCAACTTGCATTTATTCTTAAATATTCTATTCTCTGATGATGATGCAGATTATTATGCCATCTCAGTTAATGGATAATTGGATGTTTATGATGATTCCATTATCCGCCCGAGTGCTGCTTTACGTAAGAGTCAAGCCGGACCGGAAGCAATCTCCTAGAAATCTTTTGCAAGTATTCTTATTGCGGGTCTTCGTGGGTACATGTAGCACACTCCAGAAATTTAATATGCTATATGTGCAGGGTTATTCAAGGTCAGGTTATGGTACATAAGGAGGTTATATTGAAAAGTGCTATTGCTGATTGCCTAGATTGATATTTAGCTAATTTACGTTTTTTCTCTATATTTTAATCCTCGTTTGTTTTGTCCTGTGCTGGCAATTTTTGCTAGTTGAGTTTTACAAGGCTTAGTAGTGACCTGGCGTATTTGCTGAGAGGTGCTACGGCTCCTAACATTTCGGCAGTATTCAGTGTCTAATTTTTTAGCTATTCAAGTTTGACATGTAATTTATCATCAGATTCTATTCCCACAAATCCTAAATTTATCTTTGACCTAGCCTTATCAAGTTTTTGATAAATGAGCATCCTAGTAACTTTTTAGGCCACAACTTCATAGAATTCTACTGTGCCTCTTTACTGATTGTTTACGTAGGTACCCCTTGGAAACATCGAGGACGATGGTTAGTTTTAGTTTTGGGGGGGGAATCTTCAGATTTGATTTTGTGCAGTCGTTTGTTATCAATGCATATCCCGTTTTTACACCAAAACTTTTTGCAAAAAAATACTCAATAAAAATAATAAAATAAAATAAAAAAAAAAAAAAAAAAAAAATGAAAAAAATAATATAATGAAAATATATAAAATAATTTTTAAAATTTTCAAAATTTGAATAAGTCGTTTTTGCTTTTGGGTAGAGTAATAATTAAATTTTTGATCTCGATCGGGCGGTTGTTGAGTCCTTGCTAGGTTCTTTTGTAGGGGCAAAGCTTTACGAATTCTTATTGCTTTGAAATTCTTAAGTGAAAGGAACGAGAAATGATAGAGTAAATATAAGTTTATGTGTTAAGCAAGAAGATGTTCTAAAAACGTATATGAATAACTTGCTGTTCTTTTTCTCTCCAAAAAGCTTTAAATCCGCTAATCTAGCGTGTTCGATTTTTATTTCGGCTAAGGTCCGAGTCAATGTTTTCAGAAAAAGCTTCAAAATTTGTGAACTTGATTCTTTAGATAAAAGCAATAAAGTTTGAAGAAGATTTTTTAATGCCAATAAAGCATACATTGATTATATGGAGCAAGTAATAGATGTGTCGTGATATCCACTCCGGGGCTAAATACTCACGATTGGTGGGGGTTCAAACTTAAGACATCTTTGTCCTAGGGACTTGGTGGCTGTGTTTCGTGGATTATCTCACTTGAAGAAAGGTCTAGTGTGAGGGTTCAAACTCAAGACACTATTACTTTAGGCCTATAGAAGAATAGGTGTTGATGTGATTTCCCACTACGCTAGCAACGGAGTGGTTTTTTTTTTGCAAAACTAAGAACAAGCGGTGACGTTGTTGTGATATCCTATTAGGAGAGCGAGCTTAGGTAGTGTTCAAACTAAGCAACGCATTCCCTAGCTGTGTTTAAAGTAAAAAAAAAAAAAAAAAAAAAAAAAAAAAAAAAAAAACAAAAATAAACAAAAAAAAAAAAACTTAATAATTTGATGTTCTATTAAAATTCTAGTTGAATAGTCTTAATAATATTGTTGCTTTGAGTCACGATTCATTTGTGACTATGAGAATAAAGTTGAGTCTATGGTTGGAGTTTAATCGAGCACACACAGTAATCAATTTCCATGTAAGGGTTCAAAAGTTCAGCAAGTCATAAGTATGAGGGCTTTACACCTAAATTATATCGACAATGATCTCTGTTTAATTGCTTTGGTTAAGACTAGTTTGATAAAATCGGGGGACGATGAAACATTTCCTGTCAGACTATCACGTAGATCATTCTATGGACTTTTCTCACTCTATGATCCCATTGTTTAGTTAAATAAGTAAAGAACCATTCAAAATCCAAAAACAAATTAGAGTGTCAATTACATAACAAAATAATGGTGTTAATCGGGATTTGTCGAAGCTATTGATTCTTTCCTTGACTAAACACTTTTGCTCTTTTACAAAGTTTATTGAGTCGGAGGGGGTCTAAGAAGGTTGTCAGAGTCTTAGTTTTCGTAAAATGCTTACTTCATTGCATGCGTGAGAACGCAATACCTTAGTATGGGGGATTTGTATGTGCTTAATATACACATACCTTTTTCACTTTAAAAATGAGAGGCTTGAAATAACCGAAAAACGACTAGAATTCATAGATACGCTTGTTTTTGCTAATTGTATTGTGTTAGGAAACGGCTAACCAAGAAAAGGACGGAAAAACAAAGCCATTAACGACAAAAACTGGATCGGAATGGAAAGTGTGATTAAGGACAAACCAAAAGACAGAAGCCATAAGAACCTAGAAGGAAAAGTTCAATGTGCAAAAGTTGCAATTGTTCATAAAATTTAACTAGTCAAAACCGGAGAGCCGTAATTGAAGAATATATTGGATGAGAATCTAACCCAGTCTGAATGGGCCGCGGAAGAAAGCCCTATAGTATATTAACGAAGACTGTGAAACCAAAAGTGGAGAATTGGGGCCCTAATCATGACAAAACTGCCCATTTGTGTGCAATTGACTAGAGTAACTGGATGAAGACTTGGAGGGCCCGATGTTATATCCATGAGGGACTAAAGCTGCCATTTACACAAACTTTTCCCCAAACAGTTTTAACCCACTGTATATCTCTCCCAACCATTTTTCCCGCCCTTTTTGATTGTCTTCCCCAAACAACACTCGTTTTATCCCCCACCTCGAAAAACCACTGGATAAACACCACTCACCCTCTCCACTAAAACCCTTGTCACATGTTACCCTGCCAAGCTGGCAATCCCACGCTTCCCAATCAAAATTCGATGGCTATGATGAAACCAAAGAAGCACAAATGGAAATTAAAGGCTGAGATTGCTTTGGTTTTTTTTACTCTCACAACAAACACAGAAGTTAGCTTATAAAAGAAGAAGGAGAGAGAGGAGTAGAGAGGTAGTTAGTTTTAATTTTCAGTTTGTATTTTCTTCAATATTAAGCATTTTCTCTCAAATTTTTAGCAATCAGCTTTAAGCTCTTGTACTTTCCTTATTTCATCTTGTACTTCATCATTTGAGTAATAACAATTCAGTTTACAAGTTTCCTTGTTCTTTGTTTTCAATAATAAGCCTTTTTTACTCAATAAGCTCTCAATAAGCTCATTTGAGCTTATTCCTTTTCACAAGCTCAAATTCAGTCAAACTTTGTTAATAATCATTCCTTTACTCATTCTCATCAATTTGAATCAAAATAATGATAACTTGAGGTGTTTTGAGTTCACTTTGAAGCTACAAGGATTAATAAGCTAATTACAGCTTATTGAGCTTAAAGCTGAGGTTTAGAGGCTAGGGAGCCACTTAGGTACAAGTTTTTAAGCCACTCACTCTACAAGAGTGGCTTTGGTTCTGAGACTACAATAACCTCAGGTTTACCTTTCTGAATTTCAATCTAGCATATATAGCTTATTTCAAACTGCTTATTTCTTTTAAATTCTCATGTTAATCCTGTTTCATTTAGCTTAATTAGCCTATAGGTGTTTTAGCTTTAAGCTGTTCTAGTTATAATCATTTCTAGCTTTCATTCCTTAAATTCTGTCACAAAAAGTAAGTAGTTAAGCTAGTAGAGTAACTAGCTTATTTTTACTAATAAGCTATAGGATTTATAGCTTGAATAGCTTTACTAAGTCATTTTAAGTAGAAGTGGATAAAAGGTTTTAAAAGTTTTAGCTTCAAAATAGATTTTAAGTCTACTTAGCTTTGACAGCTTTCAATTAAGGAGTGTTTGGGATAACATTTAAAACGGGTCAAAACAAGCTTTGGCATGGGTTGAGACCACTTAGTTACTTTGAGCTTAAGTTTTAAGCTTGCCTTAAGCTGTTTTACAAGTTCTTTTAGTTTGAAAATTGTTTTCAAAAGTTTTATAACACCTTGTGTTAACTGTTGGATTTTTAAAAAGGGCCACAAATGCTTATATTGATAAGCACTTGTGGTTTGAGTTTAAGCCTCAAAAATAGTGTGTTTTAGTGTGTTCAAACATGCTGTCAAACACTCTTGGTCTTTTGACTTTGTAGTCAAAAATCACCAATCCTTTTCAATAGCAGTTTTTAAAAAATATCAAAAGCTCCTTTTTACTTAACAAATTCAGCAAGTTTTTGTAGTTTTTAAAAGCTAAAAATTGGTGCACAAGTCCCTTTCATAGGGCACTCAATCTGTTTTAGCTTATTTGTTGGTTTAGAGCTTATTTGACAGCTTTTAACAAGCTGTCAAATAAGCCCTTGAGATTAGCCTTAAAGCTCCCCTGGTGCAAAGGGGAGACTTTAGGCTTATTTTTCTTAGCCTTTAAGAGGACTTAAGCCCAACCTCTTGGCTTATTTCAAGAGCTTATAAGCTCTTGTATAAGCTTGTTGAATTTCAGCTTTTGAAAAGCTCATTTGCTAGCTTATTTTTAAGCTCAAATGAGCCCCTTGACTGTTTTTAGCCTAAGTTAAGTGTAGGGATTGCTTATTTCATTCCTGGTTGATTTAGCTTATTCCATAAGCTAAATTTGTTTTCTAGTAGCTTTTTAGGAAAGTATACTTAGTTTTTGTGCTTATTTACCTTTTCCTAGCTTATTTGTCCAAATGATTTAGTCAAATTTTAGTTTTAAGCTTTATTTTTAGTTTCTGTCAAAAATAAGCTGTATTTTCTAGCTTATTCTTTTGATAAAAGTAGAAAGTGCATTTGTTAAAGTTGTTTAGTATAAGCTCATTAGTAACTTTCATGTTTTAAGTTTTTGCTAATTCTCAATTTTTCAAAAAGCCAAAAATAAGCCAAGTCGCGAGGTCTATTTTGTATTTTTCCCAAAGTTCAGGGGTACCCGTTTTCATATAAGTGTAAATTTCCTAAAGTTACCCCGCCTACCCTTTACTTTCCTCTTTTACAATTTCTACCCTAGACTTTTAGGAAAAATAAAAAAAGGGGGAAAGACAAGAGGTCCGGGTGAGCAAGACTCGAACCCGTGACCTCTCGATACAAACCCCCTTTATAACACACTCTTACCACTGCGCCCTTGGGTCTTTTTCGTTAAAGACTCAAGGGCATTGATACTTATACACTTTTTTGGCTTATAAGCTAATAAGCTGTGATAGCTTATTTCGGGGCTTATTTCTTAAGCTGACTTTTGTCTCTTATTTTTCTTAGGATTTTACAAGGGTCTAGTATTTTGTGTAAAAACTTCAGAATTTTTCGTAGTCATTTGCTATTTTTTATAATTAAATTTAGTTAAAACTTTTATTAATTCATAAAAATTACAAAAATTATCAAAAAAATATTTTTCTTTTTTAGAAAATTTTATTGTCATATATTTGTAGGAAATAATACAAAAATTTTCGTAGGCTCATTTTTACAACTTTTTACTTTTCAAGAACGCTGGGTACGGATTTTGTTTTGACACGGGTTTTGGTCCAAACGAACTCCGTTTTTCGGTCTAGTCTTTTCATGCTTTGTTATTTGTCCCATAGAGTAGTTTAGAACGTGAAAAATTCTTCGTAGGGTTATTTTTAAACTTTTTAGTGACTAACATATATTTAAGCCTTTGTTCGAGGATTCGGCTCTCATTTTCTAGTTTATATTCGTAATTTCTAGGTTTTTCTTAAACGTTTTTGGTTCGTTATCATCTAGTTTGACTTTTCCACCTTCTCAAATCAATTCCTTCCTTCAACATCAAATCTTCATTGTATCGATGTTCAGTACACCTCGTTGGGGAAATGAAACGACCCGGGAATACTCTTAATACTACTTCTCGGTTTTCATTGATGTTGTTTTTAGACTTACATATATTTTATATTTTATTATATATTATATATATGGTGTGAAAACCCTCAATCAATGCATAATTATTTTAACGGTGTTTTTGGTTAGCAATCCCGATTTAATATCTCTATGTTTATCTTTATGATACATGTTATTACATGATAAATGCTAACATAATTTGTATGATATATGCATATGACGTAATCATAGTTTTATGTGACTCTTTATATGATCTACGTGTTTTTCTTGTGCCTCCACAGATATGAATTTGTTGATGCATAATGAATTAGGTTTGTCTATCTAGATAAATATATAGGCATCACATAGTATCGTACATCAATATCTTTGATTGTTATGATTAATATGTTCAAGTGACTTAGTGTCATTTGCATGTGTCTTTTGCATTTAAATATTACCTCGTGTCACTAAAATTTATCAAGAACACATGCATAATCGTCTTAATCCCTAAGGGTTTTCATTTAGATCACTTTGATAATTACCTTATTCATTTACTTGATTCTTTCCTTCACAAAATACGCTTTCCGTCACTCGCCGTAAACAGTCAAATAATTAAAACTCTTCATAGTAACTCGTTCCTACTCTTTTGTTACTATATCAACCGTCTCCTATCTTTAGGGATCCGCTCTTTAACTATAAACGGTTATACCACTCATTTTTCATATCTAATTCATTCCACGAAAACCTCAATCACGCCTCTACCACTATATAGATGCCTAATATCTTTTCTCTACCATTTCTGCTACCACCTTTAAGATAACCTCATACCTCATCATGTGATTGTTCTATGAATATTCACAATGCTTGAGAAGAGCTACGTAACTTTACGATTGAAGATTTTCATACGCTAACCACCATTCGTCTTGACATTGTCAAGCTCATCGCTTCCGTCATCGTTTGTTTCTTCTTTATTTATTTTTATTATTCGACATGTTATGTTTAGATGAGCACGAAATAAGTGGGAGGGAAAACACACTCGTTCACAAATAGTCTTTCACCAAATATTCTCAAGAACTCACAAATGTGATTCTTATCTACTAGAAACCAACTCACAAGAACACTCAACTTTTATTCTAACACACAAGTACATCCCGTTCACACAAACCACAATTGGTTCTAATCACTTACCCTAACTTCACTATTAGGATCAATACCTCCTCAATACAAGAACACTTTACTCTTTTGAATATCTTCTTCATCACTAGAACCTTCAACCCTTATAAACTTACAAGAACGTCGTCTACCACACACTCAAACCTTACAACTACAATCTACTCTTGATGGTAATAGATAGTTTGTGAACCATCGATACTTTAACACAAAACCTTGTAAGTATACTCCACTCTTGATTGTGAAAGAACCTTTGACCCGTATGTCGATCATACATAAACACTATAACTAGACTTCACTCATAATAGTGATAATTAGTTTTACATACCCAAACCTCACAAGAAACAATTCAACCATACACTCAAACCTAACAACTATACTTTACTCTTGATAGTAATAGTTAGTTCAACAACCTTCAATCCTCACAAACATTATACTCAAAACGTATCCCTACATAATCTTGACATCAAGAACATTTCACCAACTTTATCACCTTCACCACCAAATATTGGTCCTTACTTTCAAACTACCATACCAAAGAAATTATCTCCTCAAGAACATTCCACACTTCTTCAATAACCATTACAAGTGATCCTTTCATTTTTTTCCTAATTAAGTCATTTAGTTTATTTCCACTTACTAGCAAGTGAAGAACATAAAGAAGATATTCAATCTTCAAGTGTTATTGAGTCACCACATTGTTGTGTCTTTCAGTTTTCTTTCACTATGAAAGAACTACCACCTCGTCTCACATATCTACCTTTGTTCGTCAACATTGACAAGCCAATCACATGCAACCCAGTCACCAGTATCACATGCAACCCAATCACTCTTGTCATTGTTAGTGCAAACGATATATTATTCTAAACCGTCTTTTCCAACCTTAGCTCAACACCTTCCCTCTTCGTTCTCGCTCATCCTTCCCCACTCTCCATTATATGAAATCATTTTCATTTACTTGTATGTGCATATTATTTTTCACTATTTTTATTCTTATCATAATATAACTTCTTTCTAGTATATATATTTTAGCATGACTTATTAAAATATTAGTGACATCAATTTATTTTTATATTTTGATAATTTTTATTTTATTATTTTCTTTATTTCCTTGAAAAACATATATTTTAGTATGTCTTCTCAACAAATCATTCTTATCGTCAACATTTAGTTCGACCTAAAGTCTTACAATAATGTTTTTCCTAGAACACCCCATACATGAAAATCACATATAATGCTTAACAAAGAAACCTTGAGGATTTAGGAATCTCTCAATACAACCCTTGACGAAAGTCTATCCAAATTAAAATCATCATCTTTGGTAGATAATGATTTCTTAAGGAATATGTCGTTCTAAATACGATGATACTCATTATCCGAATGACATCTTGGAAGAAGTCATTCTCATAATAATGGGAGGTCAGTCAATAAATGAATTTCGTTCCCATTTATCAAAGTTGGTGTGATTGGTTGGATAAATTTGGTGTCAATTGAGTCTTAGTCATCGAGCATGTGTATTGGTTCTTTTTATTCTTATCATTTAGGTTGTTGTTTTTAAACAACATTTGCATATGCCTAGTTTCTAACATTTTTTGAAGGTGTCATAATTTAGAGTACTCATACCTAAGACATGCATATCATGTTTCTCGATAGAATCTTACTATATGTATTTTGCTATCTTGCTATGTAAGATTATTATCTTTGACGCTTGCATGATGCTTAACATCTTTATGACTTGGTGTGTTATCCTTTTAAGACCCTTACTTGCTATTGTTCATGATTTAAGTGTTTACATGCTAAGTGCTTTGGGTTTTTGCTGCAAAAATGGGTTCTGCCCATTTTTGAGAGTTTCACGGATCGACAGATCCAAGGTTGGTGGACCCGTCTGTGCTTTTGGTAGATCCGTCCCTCACCAGCCGCCAAAATTCACAATTTATTGATTTTTAACTTTTAGCACTATATCTATTAGTTATGTTACTTGATCCTAAACATGTTTTTAAACTGTAGGATAAACACTATTCTCATACATCTATTTCTTTTTACATACATAGCTATCACCGTCATTATGTATATGTGCGCTTGTCTACTAACTCTGTTTTGTAGTACACTTCCATAACTTGATTCGTTGGTGTCCCAAACAAGGGGGAGCTTCCGTCAAGCACTTAGAGAGTGCATCTTATATACATTTAGTTGTATATACTCGTCTAACGGAGAATCTAGTTTCGTACTAACCTTTTTTGTAGGCTTTCGATAATAACTTGATGCCTCGAATAAGGGGGCATTCGTCAAGAAGAAGCATACACGCATTCATCATATATTTCTCCTATTGCTTCATGATAAATATATTATGTTGCCCAAAACTAACCCTTGATGTAGGTTAAGTCTTTGTAAGAAATTTGATCCATGTATTCGTTAGCAACTAAGGTCAATAATCATAGGAGTGCAATGAGCTAGGAGGAGCTCGAGGGTATCAAAGTAGATAGCTTAGAGGTGTTTAGACGATGAAGATTGAAGTATAACTTCACTAGGGATGTTGCAAGCTCGCCTTTCTGGGGAGAAACAAAGTTTAACTTCAAGGACACGCCCTTTTTGACAATAAGGATGGAAGAGTGTAAACGGAGAAGGATTAGAGGAGGAAGCACACACCTTTTTGTTTCGACAAAAGAGGGAGAAGGAAGTGTAAACGAGTAACATTTAAATTTTACTATGGGTTATAGTTTACATATATTTGTCATCATCAAAAAGGGGGAGATTGTTAGTGCAAATATTACGATACTTAAACTAAACAAGTCCTTTGGTTTTAATAATGACAAACAAGTAACTTGTAATACATAACGTAAAATGCGCAAGTTACTCGTGACTACAACTCATAAACGTATACATTCATTAACACCTCTCGATGTCCCGAGTCCACTCATGCTTCAACAAAAGGTACAAATATGTTTGTTATGTTGCATTATGATCAACTTATTTAACAAACCATTAAAAATGATTAAAATACTTTTTAGATTCACTAAAATATTTTCAAGGTCAATCATTATTTTTCGAACCTCGTTTTGCATTTTCATACAAAGTATGAATACGTTTTTACAAACTAGCAAAACCTATTTTGCATACATACTAGTTTAATCATTTGCATAAACCTATGTAAGTTTACTTACATCACCACTAAACAAATGCTTTTAAGTAATCTTTTATTTAATTATAACTAATCACATTAGTGAATAAGACAAAATAGGATTAACCACTTTTAGAAACAAATCTATAAGATATTTCATATCTTACAAATCTTTCCATTTTAATGTTAAGATTGATTTTCCTTTTAGAACAATATCCAATTAAATTTTAAGTACATTAAGGATCTAGGAAAATAATTTAAAAAGATATGAAAAGATTTTTTTAACAATTTTAAAATTGGCCCATGGATCCACAGATCCACCTAAATAGGCATAGGGATCCACCATAACTGGGTACGTAGCACCTTGACGGCCATGTTTTGAGTTTTATATAAATATCACCCATTTGCTTAGTTTTTCGCTAACTCTTTTCACAACCTTTCTCCCATATATTTTCACACATTTAGGGAACATTGAAATGACAATTAGTGTATACAAAAATGTAAACCACAATTAATCATATCATTAAAACCTCACTAACCCTTTTCGTAATGCTTCTAACTTTTCATTTGTTGTAAGCATGATTCTACATGATCATCCATTGACAAGCTTAAAGATCTTGCCAACATCATTCACCACAAGATCATATATGAAGAAACCCACCACTAACAAGATGAGCCTCATGTCACTCATCAACAACATCATGCTTATTGATCTTGAGTTTAGATAAGATTTTTAACACTAATTGACACTTATGTCTTGGATCATCACTATATATCTTTATGTATCATAACTATACACCAAACTAGAGTTAGTTAGTTTATGTGTTTAGGCCAAAAAAACACAAGGTTTGTTATGTTGGGTCATAAAACATAACATGTTTGGTTGTACCCGAAGAAGGACTCGGTATTTAGCTTTGTACTAGAAAAAGTGTAAGCGACGTTAGGTTGGTTCTAACTCGAAGTAGGACTCGGTATTTATCTAGTACCGATAAAGTGTAACGAACGTTTATGGTTTCTCCGCCTAAAAGGAGTCGTGTTTGATCTAGTGAAGTAATACTCGAGTTGGTACACGGGAGATGGAGTAGGGAGCGCGAAGAGTATCGTCGTAGCCAAACCACATAATCATCATGTCGTTTTGCGCTTATCTTTTTACTTATTGCTTATCAATTATATTTTTGCCTATAATCGCTTTAAATTTATCTTGGCATGCATTTATGGTTGTATTATCTAAGTGTTTGTGGTGAATATGCTGTTTGTTTGATGTTCCTTAGAATAGTTATTGTAGTAGAACTATCATGTACACCTTTCATATTACGTCAAACTTGATTTTGATACAAAAGTTTTAAGTTTTTAATGGAAACGTATTTACCCCCTCTAGTTAGAGAATAATTATTATAAAGAAGTGTAAAATACATTATACTATTACACATTTTAGAATCTAAACAACGTAGTTTTTGACGTGTGCACTATTCATTTTAAGCACTGTAGCACTGTAGCTACAGTGCTACAGTGTTGGGCCAAAAAAGCCTAAAAAATTTAGCCCAAAAATTTGGGCCGGCCCAATTAGTTTTTTTTTTTTTTAATTTTGTTGGCACAAAATAGGGAGGAAAAAAAGTACAAAGTACCGACTCATTCAGAAAAAAAAATATCCGCAGGTAACATTTTCCAGAATTGACTTAAACAGACCCAAAAATTGGGCCGGCCCATAGTTTATTTTTTTTTAAAATTTGTCGGCACAAAAATATGGGAGGCGAGAAAAAATGTTTACAAAAGTACCGATGTATCAGAGAAAAAAATATCCGTGTAGACATTTCCGAATTGACTTAAACAGCCCAAAAAGTTGTATAGTTTTTTTTTTTTTTTTTTTTTTTAAAATTTGTTGGCACAAAATAGGAGGAAAAAATGTTACAAAAGTACCGACTCATTCAGATAAAAAATATCCGCGGTACCATTTCCGACTAATGACTTAAACATGCCCAAAAAATTTGGCCGTCCCAATTAGTTTTTTTTTTTTTTAAGATTTGCGGCACAAAATATGAGGAAAAAATGTAACAAAAGGTACCGACGCATTCATAAAAAAAAATAATCCGTCGGTAACATTTTCCGATTGACCAAACAGGCCCAAAAAAATTAGCCGGCTCAATTATAAAAAAAATACCCTGCGGTAACATTCCGAATTGACTATAAGGAAAAAGTAAACCCGCACAACTCAAATGATCTAGACCGACAAAATAGAACTTTTCACCAAAATAAAGGAAAAAAAAGAAATTAATTACAACGCAACAAAGGCGCGAAAAATTAGTGCCCCCAGTATTTTTTTTTTTAGTTTAGTCCAACATCTAGCCCAACTGCTATAGTGCTACAATGCCAAAAGTAAAAAAATTACAAAACGGACCCTCAACTTTTAACTATTTACGATTTTCCCATTCATATCAAAAAAATACCCGTAGAAATATTTTCGAATTGCGATTAAAACGAGGCCAATATTGCAACGTTTCTAAAATACGCACGATTTTCTAAAAAAAAATTCATTTAATATAAATAAGAAAAAAAACAAAACGAACCAATATTGCAATGCTTCTTAAATACGCACAATTTTATAAAAAATGTCAAAAAAATATTTGGATCCTTAACCGGACTACTTTTAGCCCATATTATTATCAAAGCTAAATATCTTTCGACATTTGCTTAGCCCTCCGCCGCAACGCGCGGGTCATTTTACAACTCGTTATGTAAACAAATTAGCAATTTGGACCTCGATATGTATCTAAATGATAGTTAGAATAGTCGTTTGCACCCGAGTCGGAACATGGATATAGCACCTTAAAACAACAAAAAGTGTATACTCGATGATAACTCTCATGGACTAATGTTTGTGCCAGTTTAAATCTACTAGGTTCAATTTTCTGGGACTCGGGGCAAACACTTTGACGCTAGCTAGATCCAGGATTGTCGTCTGGTCTATATGCAGCTTCGAAAGGATCGTATTTTAGCAACGACTATTCATAATTTCCAGTTTTTATATTCCATTTAGTGCTTTCTCTATTTCGATATAGTTTTTGCCATGCTCTTAATATCTAGCCTTTCGGTAGCCATATTTATATAATCATTTCCTCATTGTTTAAATTCTATGTTTAGCACAGTTTGTACATTCTTGTAAGATAGCTTTTGAATATCATTGTAGAAACTTTCATTGCAATATTTTTCATATTAATACACCTATGCATCAAAAATAAGAAGAAAAATATTATTCTACTATGTTCTTTCTAATTACCCCAATCATTTTTTATCTTGGAAAGCTTATTATACGCAATGCCAAGGAATCATTAGATTCAGTTTATATGAATATAATTTCGAGAGAAATGATATATGCCAAACCATCCACGATTTTAATGAATTAATGGTCATAGTAAGATAAGATCATCTTCCAGACCTGCCTTGAACCCATGAGGTGTGCTCTTGATATATCTGTTTATTTTTATCGCCAAGACGCCAACTGCTCTTTTCTTATTTTAACATGTCCCTAATCCCTCATTTCCTTGTTAGATCCAGAGCCTAAGTTTATGGTTTTCCAAGACTGTCCTAGTGAACTTTGTTTGAGCAAACGAAATGTTGATGCACATGAATAAGACATAATTAGTTCACCTCAGAATTTTTTTTGACATACTATCATTCTTGATCTATAACTGCTAAATACTAATATCTACTATATCATTAAATCAAGATAAATCTACTATACGTGGCAAAAAAAATCTGCATAGAACCCAAAGTAAATAACTTTTATTGCCACTATTATGCGAACGTTATATATTTTTATCATTTGATGACATCTATTTGTACAAGAATCTGATTATCTTTTTGAGGTAATGATTAAAGCTTGAATGTTGTTTTGGCTAATATATATTCCGTTTCGTAGATTCTTTGACACAAATGTAGTTTTTGTTTTACGCATAAATAAGGAAAAGTATCTTCGTGATGAGAGGACTCCATAATAATCGATAGTTGTATAAATTCCCGATGATGGGATCTATGTGCATATTTATGAATCCATGATTCTCTCTAATTTGTTATCTACAAAAAAGTTATACATATTGAAGTAAGATAATTCCACGACGTACTATTATCGGCAATATAATTGATAATCTTTGTTTCTTCCGAAATGCACTGTATACAAGTTCATTATCACATATCTATTAGACAAAAGATTATGTGTAACCTTAAGACTTGAGTTGATCACTCTTGGGAAACAATTGCTCTCCTCTAGTCATATTTGTAGCTGTGATTAATGTTGTCATCTTCATATAACTTTTTCTAAGTTATCATAGATGTTGACAACGAGTGGGAGAGCCCGCACTCCGTTGCGGTATGTTTGGCGGGCGGCAACAATGCACAACTATTTTAAACAACCATTCCGCGATTGTGTATTTGAATTGAAACAACATTCGTCAATGTATTCAAATACTAATTCTGCTTTAAACATGTTGCTAAGTCATTAAAATCAGAAAGTATGACATCACAGAAAATATGCATTGCGAAATTATCCAAACGCAACAACAATATAAGGACTGTTTCTGCATAATATTCCATCCTAATAAAAGTTGTCTTCCCATACATCCATATTAGCCTGGATTGCGCCACCCTGCTGAAAAAAAATAGTATCATTTATCCGGCTAGTAAACCGTTCTCGTTCGTTGGAAATCTGAGGCTCGTATTTTTAGCAAATGCAGAAATACAACATTACCATTCTGGTCTTTTTTTGCAACAATTAGAACGAAATTTTCACAAAGTTACTCTTTATAGTATGTTTTAATTTCAGCTTTGATAATATTTGTCTCCATTAACGTTGATGATAAACAACTTAATTAGCTTTAATAAGCAATCCCAAACTGCCTCTAATCACATTCAATAGGTAATTCTTAAAAGTCTCTATGAGCAGTTTAAATAAGCAATCTTAGACAGCCTTTAAACGTATATCGCATGTTCGGTTCCTATCACAAAAGCTATGGTTCATAAAAGTGAAGACTGGGTAGGATCAAAGAGGGTTCGTGGAAAACCCATGACTATTGTAAAGGTCAATTATATGCTTGTAACTAAACATGTGGCTATAGGTTGTTGACATTGCAAACTGAATCATATAACCATACTAGATATAAAAGCAAACTGCTAACACACAGCTCAAGCGTAAAAAGGTTATTTTTTAAGACGCCATTAGGAGTTGGCGTTGTGCTTTTGAGTAAATCAACCCCAAATACTCCATAAAAATCTTAGAATAAATACTTATTACCTGGACGGAGGGAAAGAATCGCTAATTTAAGAAACTTCAGGTTTCTCGACGGGTAGCGATCTTTCATCGGTGCCATAATTTCCATCATTCTGATCGTGCTGATCTTTCACCCATTCCGCATTTCAATGGTTGAAAATGTGACGATAATGTTTAAATAGAGTTAAGATCAACATAGACCCATTATTTGTCATAGATCCAATGAATCAATCTCAACCATCTATTTTTTCATCAAAAATAAAAAAACCCACTTTCCACCTCTTTTTTAAAAATAAAATATCTTACAAACGGTAAATCGTCACACGACAAAAAATACACCATCGCGACGAGTATTTTTTTATCTTTCAGTAGACGGGTGACACGATATACTTTCGAGGAACTTTTTTTTGATTTTTTTTTTCAGTCACGAATTGCGAAAATCATATATGATTCGTATAACGAATCATATATGATTCGTATAACGGATCATATATGATTCGTATAACGGATCATATATGATTTCATAAAATCATATATGATTTGTGATTCCGCCGAACTTTTTTTCAATTTTGTTTCACGAATTGCGAAAATCATATATGATTGATTTAATAAAATCATATATGATTCGTATAACGAATCATATATGATTTCATAAAATCATATATGATTTCATAAATCATATATGATTTCATAAAATCGTATATGACTTCATAAAATCATAAAAAAAAGTTCGTCGAAAGTACATAGTGTCGCCCCTCTATAGAAAGATAATTTAATTCTCATCGCGATTGTATGTTTTGTTTTACGTAACGATTAACAATGTGTGAGATATTTAATTTTTAAAAAAAGGTGGAAAGTGGGTTTTTTTATTTTTAATGAAAAAATGAGTGGCGAGGATTGGTTCATTGGGTTTATGACAAAAATTGGGTCTATATTGAACTTTTGGCTATACCCCAAACACCCCATTCTCCGAATTAAAGGTGGATATCTGTGGTTTGTTATAGGATATGACTCATACGTTAGGTGGGAGAAAGGGGAGTTAATTGAGGTCAAGTGGGAAAATTAGGTGCTTGGGGTATCTGTGATTATATTATAACGAACTAGCCTTCAGGCCCGCCCGTTGGGCGGCTAGCTTAACATTTTTATTTGAAGATAGAATGATATTTACAGAGTATGATAGATACTATTTGGCTTTAAAAAAATATGATATGAGTATATATAAGTTTTGCCAGATAGACATTTCATAGGAAAATAATTGTCACAGATATATGTATTGTATGTAACTTTATATATAAGAAAGAAAGGGATATATCATATGGAAAAACGTTTTTGTTTGTTTAGATGTTATTTATACATATTTAATAACATTTAATCTTAAAAATCCTTACCATATTTGTTAGTAACAAATGTAACGTAAATTAAGGACTCTCACTACCAATATCGCTATTTTAAGGCCAATTTGAATAGTATCCAATCATAACAATCCAGACTTAATGTATATTTATATTTAACTGCATAACATTTTAGTTTTTTTTAAATACAATGTTGAATATATGCTTATATTGAATATTGAATGACCTTGATGATATGTAATTGATTTTATTACGTGTTCATTTTTTCTATTCTAATTTCACTTTATTTAACTGGTTACGTTTTGAATTTTACTCCATAATATTATGTTCAATGAATATCGAGTCTTATAATCTACTCGTATTATATTGCAAATGCATGTTATTATTGTTTGAATAAAATGTCTTAAACAAAAGATCCAATACGACGATCCATATTGGCAATGCATTATATTTAAAGTAACTAATAATAAAAAACAGAACATCATAATATGTGTCTAATTCAAATGACAGAATCATTATTAAATAATGATCTTATTAATGACAATCTGAATCATCGTCTTTAGTAGCTTCCTTGTAACACCCTCAAATCTGAGTATGCAGCGGAATGTTGAATATCCGAAGGCGTTACATTTTTTGTTTTTATGAGTTTCAAACAGTCCCTCAAGTTCAGGAATGCCAAGAACAGTATTATTAACATACTAGCAGTATTAACAATAGGCTAGCAGTACTAACTATGCTAGCAGTACTAACTCTTAAGCCTGACAGTATTAACTTCTGCTAGCAGTACTAACCCTGCTAGCAGTACTAACCAACCCTCATCAACCTTTTTCCACACACACACACTTACGCTTTGCCCCTTTTGGACTTTTTCTTTGTTAGTCTATTGCAACATTTAAGTTTTATACTAGTTTTGGCCTCTAAAGCTAAATAAGCTGTTTCAGCTTAATTCTTAGCTTATTTGATAAGCAACCACTTAGGACTTATTTTTCCTAGGATCCTTATAGCATAAGCTATTTTTTGTCTTTTTTCTAGAATTTTTACTATTAGTTTAGTATTTTTAATCATTTATTTTTATTAAAAACTTTAAAAAATCATAAAAAATAGAAAATGAATCAGAAAAATAAAAATCTTTTTTATAAAATTTTCTTTTATCATAAAGTTTGTAGAAAAATTAGTTTCACTTTCGTAGGGTCTATTTTGCAAAAATTCACTTTTTAAAGAACGAGTTTCGTTCCCGTTCTCGGTTTTCAATTTTTATCTCTCGTTTTAACTCCGTTTCGAGTTCATTGTTTTTGTTTAAATCTCGTCGTTTTAGTCAATTAGAATAACAGTTTAAAGGAAAATAAAAATTATGTTTAATTTTGTAGAATTTAAGTTTTTGGCCTTAGTTTTAGCGTCCCGTTTCGCGTTTTTAGTTAAATTTTAATTTTCCGTTGTTTGATTTTCGTTCTTAATTGTTATCATTTGCTTATTTTAATTCTTAGAAATTGATAAACAAACCAATCTTTCTTTCTCATTCAAATCACAATCCGAGCTAAAACGGGTTTTTCAATTACACTAGTCCGTTGGGGAACTACCCGGGTGATCATATTCCCGGTTAATATACGTATAATTATATTATATTAAATAATTTTTGAGAGTGATTTCGGCTTAGGGCATTTTCCTTAATTGCTCTTACAAGGTTATATTTATTATAGTAAATTTTCTTACGTGTGATAAAACTCACAATCAATTTAGCACTTCTCATCTTCAAAGTGTCTAAGCTGTGAATCTTCTTTTGCAATAACAGTTGTTGGTTGTTGGAGGGAGGTACGTTTAGCTCCACAGTACAATCAAATACACCAGCCGTAGTAATTGTTGCACTAGTGAATATTAGCGGAGTAATATAATCTCTTGATCAATACCGTACCGTCCCATGAGTCCTCTTATCCTCTGCATCCTCTGAAACTAAGAAAATATCATCATCTTGGTCTTCATTCCTCCCCTGTTTGGATGCATCCTCCTGATCACCCAAACTCTTTACAGCAGAGGACTCTATCCTGACTTTGAATAATCTCCTCTTGAGTTTTGGAGTTCTTGCCTTTTTCTTCTTTTCCAATTTCTTGACTCTCTTCTTTAGACTAGTAATCTCCAAATCCTGAGCAGTCTTGACATTCTACAAGGCAAGAACACTGTCAGACAATTTTGTACAAATTTCCATCAATTCCATAATTTTCAGTCTAACCTCCCCACTTCTAGGTGTGTTAACTCCTGAGAGAGGCGGATCATTGGACTGTTTAGACAACCTCTCAAACCTAGTTTGAGCAAGTCTGTCCCCTAATACGGTATCTTGGCGCCTGAGACCACTACCTAAACCAGTTCCCTGAGGAATAGCGATCCACACATTTCTCTCTACAACTCTGTGACGCCTTATAATACTGCCGCTTAGCGTCTCCCTGCGTAATCTAGATATGATATTCTCACCCTTCTACACTACGCGCTCAACACATAGGCTACGCAGCGTCACAAGCGCTCTCTGCGTCTATACTAACACGAGATAACACTCAACGATGTGAGAGCACACCCCATCAAAAGAAGAATTTGATCCTCTTCCTTCTGCGCGCGAGCAACACGCCTCAATTGCCGCACTGCACACGCACACCCGTCTCTCCGCCTTATTCTCTCTGTGGAGATCACACATCACTACTGAGTTCGTACCACCGCACACTGGAATTATACGGAACAGAGCATCGAGCGAGAGCAACCTAGAGCAGAACAGAACACGAACTCTCTATTTTGAGTCTTCTTCTCATCACACAAGCCTTCTCACATCCGCACGCGACACAAACACTAAGCTGCTAGATAGCTGTCTGAGTATACAGTTGACAGTGACATCACATAGCAGACATAACAAGGATGGCATCCACACATCAGATCTTAGACGCTTTATATGCTCTCTAGCATCGTGTAAAACGCAGAGATTAGTCTGTGCAACAGCTGAGGTATCCTTCATTATCATACTCGTACCTTGCCACAACACCCCTTACACCCCCCATCACTCTGCAAGCACATCTGGTGACACCACTGTCCACATCTCTAGAGCATATATTATACAACAACACTGCGATCATACCACGCGGTCCCTACTGCTGCACAAGTCTCACTCTCCTTTCGTCTTCAGTCATTCTAGCGCTCTCAGCCTCTTACCTTGATCATAGCGCAAAAACCTTCTTTCTAGAATGAGAAGGTGTGTTTACTCATCATTAAAAGTTGAGTGTAAGATTTTCCATTTGATTGCTTCAAAAACAGCTATGTCCAAACATCCCTACACCGTCTACCACTGTAATATCTACATCACATGTTATTACAGTCTACACCTACCCGAGATCACTCCACCTATATGCATTCTCACCGCGACATCACAGCCTCGCAAAAAACACAATTACTCTGTGCACACAATCTAAATTCATTCCTTCTCTCAGCGCCCATTCTCACAACACCATAGCCAACACGAACACGCAATATACGCGCTTTTAGCAAACAGAATCGCTTCATCTCACTGAGATGCAACTCCCAAATTCATGTCCCATGCGATTTGATCTACTCTCTCACGCCACAACATATCACACCATTGGCAGCAGCGACACACTGTGAGAGCACATCATGACAACACTGTTTTAGCAGCCCTTTTGAGTGATCCAACTAATTTCATCATAACCATACTAAGATAAGACGAGCACTATGCTATCATCAGCAGAACATTCTGATCATCACGCTATCGTCTCACCCTATAGTGTTCTGTCGGCACACAGAAATATAGTTCACTACTAGAGCATAGGGGAGGAGACAGGCAATCGAGGACCTCTTATCACATCATGAAGGTATATGACAACACACACAAACGGTCGAGGTCACACTCGACAAACTGTTTCGTAGGTGACAGGTCTCTCTAGAGAAGTCATGTGCGAGATTGGTGTTAAGTTAAGATATTGAATTTTGTGGTTGTTGATTATTTTGGGCGGATGTGGGTACATTATACCTAGGGCAGAGAGGTGTGTTCACTCTGGAGTGTTGGTTGCATCGAGGAGGTGACACATTACGAGAGATGGTGTGTATAGCGAGATTGGTGGATTGTAGACGGTGTCGATCTTAGCGCAGTTCTACTGTATGAAGAGGCAGTGCAATGCACTTCTTCAGGTATCTGTCTCGTTATAGTAGCCTTAGGTCTCTCTATTGAGGTGGACGTAGACACACAGCAAGATGGATTGTGTTCGAGTGACACACACTACAGGAGTTTGAGGTAGCGTTCTACTCATGCAGCTTGAGTCTTCGGGAGACGATACGATAGAGGGAACAGACACATTCTAACAGATACACATATTAGGTGCGTTGGTTGGTATTGAGCACGCTCAGGTGGTTCTTTCTGCTATGCGATTAACAGTAGAGGATTCGCACAGATACTAGACTCATGATCCAGTGGTGTGTTGGCCGAGTGGCACTATGAAGGAGTTAGTCACTTAGTAGAATAGTCAACTTGCTATTGAGATCGGGAGTGAGAGTGGGAGCACGTATAGAGTATCAGAGTGACGATCTATTCTCTTTGATCTCAGACGCAGATGACATCGTTTACGTCATACGCAGTGACATGGAGAACACCGGGTGAGTTAAGCGAAGGTGTGCAGAGAGCTCTACTTCATGGTCTGACACACACATGTGTATGAGAGTCATGAGGAGAGTTACTATAGGCGGGGGAACAGGGTGAGTCATCTAAGTTACGAGAGAGAACACAGGATGCACTTCGGTTCATCTTGAAGTGGGAGAGAGACATCATGATACACACGTTTTTTGATACTTCAACAGATATGAGAGTGGTCAACACATTATATATCTGGGATCTGACAGGTTATTGTTGAGTATATAAAATACAACTATTGCGTATGGAATATTAGGGTCTAGACAGGAGATGATAGGAGGGATGAAGCGTGGGTACACTTAAAAGAAGAGGTGTGAGGAACAGATAAGACACGATCGGATTATGAGACTATGACACACACAAGTACGTGGGAGCACAGTGTTAAACATTGTAGGACGACAGCGACTTGGAGATACACGTGAGCAGAGATGAGAGGAGGGTCGGGGACAGATATCGACTGAGTGTAAGATATATGAGATGCATATGTCGCACTCGTTAGTGGGAGTTGTGAGCACAATCTTAGGGGGAGACTAGATCAGATGAGCAGTGGATAAGAGATACTAGAAGTGGTGTGACACACACACAAGACTGTCATATCATCATATCGTCACTTAGACTTTAGAGGAGGATCAATGTGGCGCAGTCAGTGACGATAGGAGTGATCACTATGCATATAGGGTGGTACACACACACAGAGAGCTGTAGACAGGGTAGCACCTACAACTAGATGAGTAGAGCCATAAGGATGTAGTTTTAGATCAGGGGTGCGGGTCTGACGTATCTATATAGGATGGCACATGTCTGACGACACACGCAGATAGTTAGGCACGTGTCATTCTTAACAGGAGGTGATTATGACGAGTTTTATCGATGTGTTCATAGGAGAGTAGGGTACGAGGTTGGCATAGTAGGTCACTTTGTAGTTACTATATGGTTAGGCGAGACTGCTATTGCGAGGATGATTGGTCTCACTGGGGATCTCTTCACACAGTGTGTGTCAGAGATCACAGGTTGAGGGGTCATGGAGAGACGGTTATATAGTACACGCAGAGTCTCAATATCGACAGGTGATAAAGGTAGTATAGGGACAGCACTATTGACACAGGAGCGAGTGCGACAGATGACACGGGGGGATGAGGTTGAGTGACGAGGGGTTAGAGAGAGTGTGTGTAAACTTAGACGTCAACACACAGAGAGACATGCGTGTGGCATATGAACGCGAGGTGGATTATCTGAGATCTCAGAGACAGTGGGATAACATTATCGAAGAGGAGTACTCTGGGTAACAACAGGTAACTATCGTGAGAGGACAGAGATTGGAGCGCACTGGACGAGGATGGAGCACATTTATAGCGGATACTCTATTCATGGCGTACAGATTAGATCTGTATCACTAGGAGGAGACACAACAATGTTGATACTGTAGCAGTAGTTTAAGCACACAATGAGGACAGTTGGTAGTGTGTGGACTATTACACTGACACGGGTGTCACACTGAGGAGGAGTAGACTATTATGAGTCTAATCTTGAGCACAGTGTATATAATGAGCTAGGTATTGTGTCGGATTATAGACAGCACGTATCACTGGGTAAAGTGACAGAGAAGGTGGTGACTATAGAGGGGTATATTGACATAGATAGACGAGTCTTTATACCTTTGGCGTCTATATCTCGGGACAGGGGACGCAGTGTTTCTGTGGAGGCACTTAGATATATGATAGTCTTTGAGGGCTACAATATTTTATGACCAGGCTAAGACACTATCTGAGTAAGACATCCTGGGAGAATAGATTGCACTCTTGATCACGTGATAAATCATGTGTGCACACATGCACTCACTTCAAGAGCAGTCAGGTGAGCACACAGATTGGTGTGTGAGTAGGGAGGGAGCTTGTATAAACATGACTTAAGTGAGAGACTCAGAGTGGACGCCTATAAGCCTGGGAGGGAGTGAGGAGGATTCTCTCACGCGGAGAACAGGAGAGGCCACACATTTTTGGTAGCAGTGAGTTCACAACGGAACAGTAAATAGAGAGACTTGAGAGAGGAATACTAGTGTGGAGAGAGTGAGTGTATTGTAGAGTGTGACAATGAGATGTGATAGGACACAGAGGACACGGACAGTCACACACACTCGAGGTGGACTGACATAGGTTTGACTATGATATATTATTATCGAATTGGTAGTAGAGGGTCATGGGGGCGGAGCACGATACTACATAGTAGGGGATGTGATGCAAGAGTAGGCGTGGTATTCATAACGGTGTAGTGGGAGATGCACACGACACAGACGAGGATAGAGTCACACAGAGTGACATCGTTTGGATCACATATTAGTAGGGTGGAATTGTACACACATAGTATCACATCAGATGAGTACATGTAAGTAGAGCAGTGTAATTGTCATCAGAGAGTGGGATTTTGGATGGTTAGTTGTAAGGTGTACTAAGACAGACGAGAGGAGTAGATGTGACTCTCTCTATGTCTGAGAATTGTGGAGCAGAGTGAGGTGGTATTCATATTCAAAGAAATGGCACAGGTGTCTAGGACATTGACTCATAGCGAGGGACCAGATTGAGAGAGAGACCAAGATGTGGTTGTTTGTGAGAGATTGGATGAGACACACGTGGTAGATTCATTGACAAAGAGGAGGGTAACACAGCTGTGTGAGATGAGATTTGTAATGTGAGAGTGGATGATGTGTGTGGGGATCAAGTACACAGGGTTGTGAGTGGACTAGTGATGGCAGATCACATTGTGTCTTCTCAAGGCCACATTTCAAAGAGATTTTTCTGCGGTCTTATGGGTGCAGTATGTACACTCTTATATGGTCGCTAGGTGGACAACATGTCTCAGCTTGACGACACTCTGTCTATATGGATTCTAGACAGGAGGTAGATCACACGGCATCAGGTGAGTCTACTAATGAGTACCACTCTGTGGACACAGTGAGGGGTGGTCTTTATAAGTGGGGAATATGGTCACAATTTGGATATGTCTAAGTCATAATACTTAGGGTGCACAGAACAGACATGTGGAGCACACGTTGGCGTAGTGATATGACAGGGAGATTGATACACAGAGGGACAGTTGACATCGTTCTTGACAAGACTCTACACACGGGAGCGTAGAGATGAGTGATTAGGAGAGAGACACAAGGGGTGGAGATAAGGAGTGTAGACACGAGGTTACAGAGTGATGTGAGGGAATTTCACAGCAACACGAGGAATCTAAAAGGTAGGAACACACTCAGAGCGTGGATAGGGCAGTGGGAGATGAGGTCAGAGGAGTTATAGACAAAGGTGGATATGAGTAACACGATCATACTGTGACACAACTAAACGGACACAAGTTGGGGGTAGGGATGACAACTCGAGACTGAAAGCACACACTACTACGCGGGAAGAGTGAGACGAGCATTGAGTGACGTCATTTTAGTTCTTCTGTATCAACAGGGGGCGACATATGGGGGACGGAGGACAAGTGGAGGTGCATGAACACACGACGTGTAGGAGTGTGAGAGGTGTAGTAGTATCTTGGATCTGGGTATATGTAGAGAGAGTATGAGGATAAGAGGACACACGGGAGAGGGAGGTGGAGCACAAGGGGGTTGTTACATTATTCTCGGCACAGTTGAGGCTTGAAGTATTAATATGAAGGATAATTGACTCGATAGGGTGGAGTGGGGGTGGCAACATTAGGTACTCGTGGATGGCATGTGGACAAAGAACACTCTTCAGTTGAATGTGGTATTGTAGGGATACGATCTGACTCAAGGTAGGTGTATCGTCAGACGGGGGAATGGTATGTACAGAGGTGCAGTGTAGTATGAGAGTCGCGGAGCATAGAACTCATTGTGAGTGATCTGTCAACATGAGAAGCTGTACGTACGGATGTGAGGTGAGACATACTGAGATGCGTGTGTACGACACTCTACTGGCGTCTGATAAGGACAGGCACACGGTGTACTTATGAGAGCGTGGTTGTCTCATAGAGAGATGTTGGTAAATGAGAGACCGGGAATAGGGTGTGAGACACAGATCTTACAAGGTGGAGGGTACTGATACGAGAGGAAGTTGCATCACAGGTAGGGATTACGTCAGATAGACGTTGGTGGGGACGATTGATAGGTTATGAGAGTAGTCTATTCTGATGGTGGAAGGGTGACTCTCTATGCGAGTAAGCGTATACAGATATAGTATCAGAGTAGTGAGAACGATGCACACAAAGGCACAAAACACTTTGCTTGTTAGTAGCTAGACGCATTTCAACACAGGAGCAGGCATTTGTGACGATAATGCAAGTGGTTAGAATTGGATACAACATTTGGAGGTATTGTAGACTTTACGAGAGAGGAGTCTAGAGTATATAGGGTGATGTGTGGTCGCTGAGAAGGAGGTTGAATCTAAAGAATACGGACTCTTTATAGGAGAAGTTCATGTTGGGAATAGCAATGATCTAGCATTAAGGATGTAAGATGCATGTCAGTCAAGTGACAATGATGAGTAGAGGTTGGTTCATAGCGTTTTTGTGTGATGTTGTGGGGGCATGAGAGTGGGGGGATTTAATGGGATGGATTGGGTACTTAGTGGCTGTAGCGTTGGAGGAGATAGTTGTGGAGAGTTCATGAGACACGACAAGAGGAGGACACAGGGTGGGAGTGATCAACAGCACAGAAGCGAACACAGTGGGAGATAGATTGAAGCACACACACGTTTTAACTTTGACTCTTGTGGTTTTCACACACACACACGTTTGTTGAGAGTCATGGCGTGATGTAGTAGAGGTATCTTATATGTGAGAGAGATGATGTGTGGTTGGTTGAAGGCGAGTATTTACAATTCTTATGTGATCTGGGAGTCGGGTGGGAGTGGTGGGAGATAGAACGGGATAGATTGGACCATGGTAGGATAGGGAGAATAGTCGGTAGGCTGAGGAGAGTCTACAGGTCTCTGGAGAAAGAGGACACAGCGTATGTATCGTAGCGAGGTAGGGAGAGTCTACTAGGATTGACAGCAGCGTCACATTATCATGGGGGTAGAGTCGCATACAACTTAACTCTTCTCTATAGTGTTATCGACATTCTTTTTGTCAGGGTTGAGATTGAGGCGTGTTGTGAGGTCTGAGAGATGAGAGGACAGTAACATCATTTCTGGGGGGCAACTTCTGAGAGGTGAGAGACAATTCTGTAGAGTTACAGATGTATAAACTTTAGGTAGGGAGTGAGGAGGAAGATTATACATCATGCATAAGAGAGAGTTGGGGATACTTATATCACACAATGATGGAGATATAGATTACGACAGATTTCACAATGACACGTGACACTAGTATCTTTCATGTGAAATATAGATTGGGAGGAAGCATGTAGGACAGTGAGCATATATTAGTTAGAGTCTGAGACAGTTTACTGAGGCATACGTCGCAGTCAAACATCTTCGTTATGTTCTAGAGGATCTCTATCTTTCATCGGGGCATCTAATTAGGTTGAAGTAGATGTAGGAGTGTACGTTGCATTGAGTTGGGGTGATTATACTAGGGTGTTGGAGAGAGATCTGACAACACTGAGTCTTACACACATACAAGCTATTGTTAGTGCACTGCACGAGGGGAAGCGAGATCTTTAGGATGAATGATGGGAGTACAACGTTCTACTTTGCGGATTTTGATAATATAGGCGTGTGTGATGTGTTAGTAACTAAAGAGACACGTGAGTTTAGTGAGATACGTGACTGAGAGATGGATGCGAGTAGGATACACACACACAGAGCACACACAATGGCGAGATAGAGAGATGGGGATGGGCGGTTGACACATAGTCACCGTTTTGAAGCATGTTTTTTAGCGTGCACGGTAGTTAGGTTGAACTTATGTCTCTAGTAGGAGTAGAGGTGCCTAGTGGGGGGGTATCACAGTTGGTCACTATGTATCTGACTGGGGACGGACAGAGACACGGAGGATAGGGGACGTTTTGTGGAGAACAGACACGACGTCTCTTCTTATATATCTCAAGAATTGGAAGTGGTTAGACTCAGTATAGAGGTCACTGTTAAAGACAACACATTGATGTATGACGAGACAATGTGAATAGGACTATGGAGACGAGTGGGAACACAGTGCACTCTTGGGACGTAAGGAGGTTGATACGATAGGCATCTGGGGTGACATGTCTGAGTGTGACAGGCGTGCACACACTATGGCGGGTGCGCTGAGAGTAGGAGTAGTGGGAGTATCATTCTCGGATTAGGAGATCAATGTTGCGACACACACCACACACACACTGTAATCAATCTAGGTCTCTATCTGCGTTGGTTATGAGATGTATTCTGTTTGTTCTTAGCGGCATCATGATAAGGCTTTTGAGACACTAGGGAGAGTGATGTACGGTCATTTTGTTGATGGGTCTTCTACTTTATATTTCACTTAGATGCACATATTACACTCTAGTACATAGTATCTGAGGATATATATAGTCTGGCGAGTACATGTTTCTCTAGAGATTTCATGGACTGTGACTCTCTCAGACAGGAGGTAGATCGAACACTGGTCTTGATTTTTAGATTCAGACACGAATTTGGTAACTCTATTAGGGATGAGTTGCATGAGAAGCGAGTGAGAGGATTTTTTGCGATTTCTCAGATGATCAACACACACATGGTTGATCTTAACAGGAGGGTGGGTCACAACATAGGAGGAGGAGGATAGCTAACGGGATATAGAGAATTGTTATGTGATACGGAGTACATGTACAGTAGTTACAGAGAGTGATATGTTTCTGGGGAGACACGGAGATGGACTTCTGGCTAAGACTAGAGTCTAGATGACAAAGGACATCTGGGTTATTCTCTGTCTGAGTGGATCTCTTTTGCGAACGAGGTAATGGGAACTCTACTTTAATTATAACTCTGATGTATTGTTACAGGACTGTAGGACACATGATACAGACAGACACATACAGATAGGTAGACGCACAACACGTGTTCGATAGGAGGGACGGGTACATCATGATGTTTGATAAAGAGTGTGTGTGAGCGGCATTGAGTCTAAGGACGGTGAGCAGGACACGCACAGAAGCGCTAGTAATGTCTGGAGTACACAGTCTAACTTGGTTATGAGAAGTGTTGACACAACCTGGACTTCACAGAGTAAGAGGATTATGTATATTAGGTATTTATGTCTCTCTTATTCTAAGATTGTATACATAGAGGGTAAGCATTAGATAATTATGTTGAGGTGTTTGATTATAGTTATCAAAATAATTATTTTTTATTGTTATTTTATATTTTTTTTTGATTTTTTATTTTATTTATTTATTTATTGATTTTTGTTTTTTATTTATTGATAATATTTATTATATTATATAATGTTGATTTTATATAGGATATTATTTTAATTTAAAGTATATTATAGGATATTAGTTGATTTGAAAACAAAGCCGCAAATATTAAGCACAAAAACACAAGAAAAATGACAGAAGCAAAAATGATTAATAAGCAATCTAAGCAAAAAAAAAAAAAAAAAAACTAAGCAAAAGCAAAAAAGCATTAGATATAGTCTAAAACAAAGCAAATAAAAAGAAGCATATCTCTAACAAACGAATTCTAAGCTAGAAAACGCAACAAAAGCAAAATAACACATAAAAGGCAACTGAAATGAATAAATTTCTAAGCTATAAGCAACTGTAAGCCTAAAGTAGCCACAGCAGACACGGATCTACAGCAACCTAAAGCTCTAAGCACAATAATCTAAGCACGCTAAGCAAACAAAATCTAAGCATAAACAAAGCAAAATAACAAATATAACACAGAAATGGAGAGCCAAATCAAAGCAATTTTATTAAAAAGAACGCATATACAATAATTCAAGCGCAAAAACAAAGTAGACTAAGCATAACTAACAATACGAAAACCAATTCTCAACAAAAAAAATAGCATAATAAAGACCACAAAGGAAAGCAACAAGAAAAACTAAGCACACAATCTAAGCTAAAAGTGAAAAAGCTAGAAACAAGCAGCAAACAAGCAAACAATAAAAACATAGCAAAAACTAACAAGACAAACAACCCGTTATAAGAATTAAAGCATCTTAACAAGACAAGAGCAAACTCTAAGCAAACATAATAGTCTGAAAAGTTAAGACCAATAAAGGCAACAGCGCAGAAAGCAAAAAGCAAAAAGCATCCAACTATCACAACGATAATTAGCAACATCTAAAGCAAAAACGAAGCAAAGCAAAAACAAAAGCAAACAAAACTTATAAGGCAGAATAAGAGCAAAACGCCAAAAACTCTAAGTCGAACTAAGCGAAATACAAGCAAGGAAATTCAATATCCAAAGCAACTCTAAGACAAATAAGCACAGAAAAGACTTCTAAGCATGCAAACGTATACATTAAAAGACCATCTAAGCTAACGAGAAGCACATCTTAAAGCTAGAAATAAGCACGAAAAAACTAAAGCCAAATCTAACAAAGCCTAAAAGCAAAAAATCAACTCTAAAGCAGAAAAAAACTAAGCCTATAAAATAAATATTAATCTAAGCTACAAAGCAGAAAAATAAGGCAGTAACATCACACATCTAAAGCATACACACATAACTTTTAAACGGCCAATCTATAGCTATAAAAAGATAAAAAAAGCATAAGCCAAAAATGCATACTAAGCATTGAACCAAAGAAGCAAAAAAAAAATACACAAAGAACTCTACGCAAAGAAAAAGCAGATACTTAGCAAAAAGACCTAAGCAACAGCTAAGCCTCTAGGCTGAAGGATTCTAAAGTCTAACAGCAATCAAAAGCTTTAAATAAGCATAAGCAAAAGCCAACATAAGATCTAAGCAGAAACTACGCAACCAGAAACTCTAAGCAAATAAAAATTCTAAGCAATATAATAGGAACACGTTTCTAACATACGACTAAGCTACAAAGCAAAGGAAAAGCATTATCTTAAGCAATAAGCTATTTCTAAGCCAAGAAGGAGTTCTAAGCACAAATCTAAGCGCAACAGTAAAAAGAAAGCATAAGACAATGCAAGAGCATTAAAAACAAAAAATAAGATTAGAGGGAGTACTCTAAAGCAATCAAAAAGTACAAAATCGTAAGCAATAAAACTAAGCTAGCAAAGGCAAGAAATAGCAAACTAAAGCAAATCCAAAAACGCAAGAAGCCAAAAGAGCTTAATAAAGTAAAACTAAGCGAAGTTAAAAACATCGAACAACAAAGCTAAACAAAAAAGTCATGTCTAAGCAAAACTAAGTCTTAAGCTGGTCTAATCAAAGATAAAACAGAGTGAATACAATGAAAAAAAGCGAAAGCAAACTAAGCTAAAGCATGAAAAGAAAAGAACATCAAGCACAAAGCAGCCACAAAAATTAGCATATCATACAAAAACGACTAAGCAAATAAAGGAAAATATAAAAAGCCAAATCTAAGCAAAAAGCGAACAAAGATATCTAAAAGATCTAAAGACACAAAAGTGATCAAACAAATCTAACAAAAAAATAATACGTTCAAGCAAAAAGGCTAAACGAGCTAATCAAGCCTAAGCATCTAAGCCAAGCGTGAAAGCAAAAAGCCATAGCTGGCATCTAAGCGATAGAGCAAAAAGAACGAAGTCTAGAGCAAGCAAACTCTAAAGGCACATCTAAGCAGATAAACCTAAGCAGTTAAACACTAGAAGGCAAATTTATAGTACAATCTAAGCACTAAGCATCAAAGCAAATTAATTAGTAACCTATGCTCTAAGCAAAAGCAAACTAAGCATTTGCAATAAATAAAAATAAGCCAAATCTATAAAGCTAACTAATGAACACCTAATAAGCAAAAAAAAAAAAAAGCAAAAATAATCTAAGCAAAAAAAAATATCTAAGCTAAACAGCAAATAAAGCATAAAAGCAAAGTCCTAAAGAAATAACGTAAAAACTAATAGACTAAGCAAAAAGCATAAAGCAAAGCAAGTGTAAATTAAACATCTAAGCATGTCTACGCATAAGCAGGAAAGCATAAAAAAACAAAAACACAGTAAAGCTAACTACAATCCAGAAAGCATAATACCTAAGCACGCAGATGAGAAGATCTCTAAGCAAAAGCAAACTAAGCTAAAGCGAATAAGCGCTAATTAGTCTCTAAAGCAAACACAGTCTAAGCAAACACCGCATAGAAGAAATGCCGAGACATCAAAACTAAGCAGCACTAAGCCAAAGCAGTGAAAATCTAAGCAGTGTCTAAAGCAAAAAAGCAAAATAAGCATAACAATGAGATATCTAATCAAAAAATCTAGAGCAAAATAAGCAGTATCATCTAAGCAATAACAAATCTAAGCGTACAGCACCAAAAACATACAAAAAATAAAGCAAAGCCTAAAAGCATCTAAGCAAAAAGCGAAAACAACCACGCATCAAATCTAACTCCATCTAAAGCGCCCAAACAGATAAAAAATATCATAGTATCAAAGGGTATCTAAGCAAAGCAACATAAATCCTAAGCTAGAAATCTAAGCAAAGAACAAATCTAAAGGCAAACAAAAACCGCAAAATATTCGAAAAAGCAATCATCTAAGTAAGCGACAACATCCTAAAGCATGCTAAGCAAAAATCTAAGCAAAAAACATACTCAAACACAAAGAAACACTAAGCACCAAAAATGTCGGGTTTGATTTTATCATTTGACTTCTTTTTACCCACGAATTTGATCTTGTTGAAACCACACCGAATCAAACACGAATCCACAACTGGCTCTGGTGCCAAGTGTAGTTCCTATAATTTCACAAACAAGCATGAACAGAGAAGTAAAGTTAGAGAGAGAAGAAATTGGTGGAGAGGAAAAACTAAGAGAAAACACACTAAGATTTGTGTGTGTCAAATGATTTTTTTCCAACACCCTCTCCATGTGTGGAGAGGTTTTAGAATAGTTCTTTATGACAAAAATGGCCCCATAAAACGGGCTAGGTGATGGGCTTACAGTGGGTAAAGACCCGCCCACACCTATAAATCAAACGATAACTTAATAATACTACGACGTAGGCTAAACATGGGGTAAAAAATACATGGGATGACCGATGTCTTTTTCTTAATCCAACCAGACAGTCTATTTATTTAATTCATTTAATCTATTTAGACATTTATGCAATTATAACCCTCTGAATCCCTCATAAACGAAAACCCTCATTGACATGGAGCACCCTCGAGACAAAACCACTCAGGAATACCCTCGCGAACCCCTTCGAAAACCCTCCGGGAACCCTCCGACCTCCGATCGAACTATGGTAAAGCAAATAAACCCTACGAGAGGAGACCTAATCTTCAACAACGCGAGTGCGCCCTCGATAACCCTCGCGATAAACCCCTACTATAAACCCTCATGGTTAACCCCGGGTTCTCCATGGACCAAAGCACCGCGAAAAACTCATGGTGAGTATAATATAACGCCTCGAAACCCCACCAGAGATCGACACCAAGATCCAGAAATTCGAAACCCTCGACCTTTTAGAAGCTGCAACATCGGTTGTGACCGCAAGATGCAACAAACTTTTATCAGTCTCGGATTTTCATTCTATACTATGGGATTTTTTAGAAAGATACCACATCGGTTGAGAGCCAGCAAGAGGTATAAACTTTTTATCAACCCACAACTTTTATATTATATTTATTTCTTTATCATATATTATAATATATATATATATATATATATATATATATATATAATATAATAATATATATAAGATATATTATATATATAAATATATTATAATTATATATATATATATATTTATGATATATAATTAGTAAATTAAAGAAGACTTCTTTTTGAAAAAATCAAGTATATGAAATTTAAACTAAGACAAAATTTATGTTATATATACATAAAAAATTGTTGAATTAAGTTTAATCTCTCAAAAACAAGCACGTATATTAATCGGTTAAGAGCTTATGGGAGAAAAAGCAACAAGCTACATCCATAGCTCTTAGATTTCCAAATATCTTGTTTAACATCCTATCTTATAGTTAACTCTACATTTTTCGTTCTTTACGGCGAATGAGCGAACCTTAGCCTAAAATTAAGGAACAAGCTAGGAGCTCAACACGTCTCGATCGGGTCAAAATTTTACTCTTAATTTCTATACCGACGAGAAAGTCAAAATTGTGACAAAAACACTTATTATATTTTTATAATAATTTTTTCTACAAATAAAACTTAAAAAGTTAAAATTTGAAATTTTACATATTTGTGGGAAAACGGGGTACGAGAAGAACAAAACATTAAGTAAGGGGGGGGGGAGGTAACACAAATCGATAGATTCCCTTCCAAACAAAAACAATAACATATCCTAATGTTTAACGGCAGGGTCTCTACGCAAATCTAAGCCTTTTTAATTATGCAAAATAAATGTGAATCGATAATTAGACGATAATAATCTTTAGGATATCGGATTTCCCCAAACTAATGGCAAGCAAAGGCTAGGAAGCTCGAGTGGACCGGGACAAAACACCGAACACGAGAGTCTTCAGAAAATTTGGGTTCAATCCTGCAAACAATCACAAGTACAAACAACAAACACAAAGAACGGAAGAGTACAAGCCTCCTCACAACACATTAGAAGCTAGAAAGAAAAATAGAAAATGGATAAGCATGGGGTGCCTCCCACGAAGCGCTTTGTTTTTGGTAACCGAGTCACATAGCTTGACTCGATCCCTGAATTCATTCGTCCTTAGGGAGAGCAATACTTGGAATAAGAAACTTCCATTGAAAACACCACCGGCTCTAGATAAGAAAAATGAAAAATGAAGATGTCGGGGTCAAAAACGAGATCCTCACTCCCGAAAGAGAGAATAAAAGGAGAATCCTCGGGGTAGGTAAAAAATGGGAGAAAAATCTGAACACCTTCTTCTAAGTTGAAACAAGCCTCTTTGTTTAGTACATCAAAGTTGTTTATCACGGTCGTATCAGGCTCAAGGCGAATCTTAACATCTGGTGGTTCCGGAGGAGGTCGAGGAGCTGATGGGTTGTCTTGATGATCAAGGTTAAGTGACTCATGTTCGGGAAGGAAAGTAGAACTATCTTCATCTTCTGAATCATCATTCTCAACACCTGGTGGAATTAAATCACCCGGAAAAATATCGATCTCTTCTTGAACGGGGATAGGAGATGTGATAATTGAACTTGGATTAGCATGAAAACTTTCCGATGATTAGGAAGTTGAAATCTCATAAAGCAAAGTCATAAGACTAAGATATTCCTCATGTTCTCTAGCAATCCTCGAAGGAAGTGTAATGATTTCTCCAGCGAACTCATGGTGAAGAGGATTACTCCTTGGAGAAAAAGTAATCGAAGTATTATGGATAGATTCATTTTGTTTTGGTTCATGATCGAAAATCACTTCGAAAGAGAGATTATGGGTGGTATCATCACTAAACAGACTTTCTAGAAAAATTACGTCTCCTTCCGAATCATAATAACCTTCCTCAAAATTAGAAGAAACTTCCATGGCTAGAAAAGCATCGATCTCATCAATATCGACTTCTGGATTGGATCACTCAACCTTATCGGACAAAGGTGTGTTAAGTAAAACTGGCTCATCGGAATTTGAAACGTTGGAGTTCTCGTTGTCAACATCTTCTACCATCTCGTTAAAGAGAGGATTTTCGTTACTGGAGTTGAAGTTGTCATTAAATTCAAAAAGAGGGTTTGAATAAACTTGAAAATTTTCTTCTTGAACACTTTTTTTAAGAAGAGTGAGTTCATCGACGAACTCCTCAGGATTATCACAAGTCTTCACCGGAGAAGAACTAGGAGGAAGAGAATCGGAATGAATAGTGGTATTGCCATTAAATGGCTCATTTTTCGAAAAATCAATGACAGAAATAGCGTGAACAAATTGCTTATTCTTGCTTTTCTTAGATTTTTCAGCATAAAATACAAGTTCATCATTTCCTACTCTTAATGTTAATTTTTCCTCGTATAAATCAATGAGAGCTTTTGCAGTGCGAAGGAAAGGTCTCCTTAAAATAATAGGCACTCTCGGGTCTGGTTCAAAATTAACCACAACAAAATTAGCAAGAAAAGTGAAACCAACCATCTAACTGCAAACACAACATCCATCGGCTATACCCATTGGTGCTTAACTGAACAAGTTAGCAGAGCTCGAGTGTCATTCTCGGGGTGGGTTCAAAGCTACCAAGCCCTAAGTTGCTTGTAGGATAGAATGAGGCAAAGATTTAAAGCTACTTCGGAATCAAGCTAAAGCATCTACCTAAACAAGTTCTTGTAGAGCACATGGGATAAGAAATTTTCCGGGATCTTCGAGTATCTCGAGAACTTTGTTCAAGATGATGGCAGAAGATTCAGCATTTACGGTTGTAATGGCGATTTCCTCAAGTTTCTCTTTGTTTCTTAATAAAGTGCTTAACCATTTGTTGAATTTCGGCATTTCGATGAGAGCATCTTTTAAACCAATTTCTAAACGGAGTTGTTTAAACAACTTCATAAACCTGCTCTGCTGAGCACTGGGTGTATCTTTCTCTCTTACTTTCATCCTCTCGGGGTATGGAAGTTTAGGTTGATATGAATTAGGCTCTGAAGAATTAGGCTCTTGAACAGTTTTCTTAGCTCTTGGTTTCGGAATTTCAATAAAAATAGAGTCATGATCCTCCGGAGGTGGGACTTGTGCGGTACTTTCTGAACTTGGTTTTTGCACTTTGTCCATTGACGTCTCCGGGTTGTGTTCGGGTTCCTTTAGAGGAGTAGAAACAACAGGTGTAGGAATAAGAGGAGTCGAAGGTCCTTCACAAGTTTTCCCACTT